>PVKV010016418.1:2500-50839 GCA_004027835.1 Alouatta palliata
CTTACCTTGATTATATTTGCAAAGACTTCATTATTAAATTTGGTCACATTCTGAGGTTCTGGGTATACATGAATTTGGGGGGAACACTACTCAACCAACTAAAGATTCTAAATATTTTGTTGCATCTCTAGCAAGAATATCTGAACTTCATACTTTCCATTTTCATGACATTCTCATTGATATGTTTACAGTCTCTTCTATTTGCAATTTGCCTGGTAATCTCTGTCATAAACAGCATATAACTTCTCATTATATCATTAACACTGTAAGTCAATTATACATTATGATGCATTTTTTGTTAAACATAACCATATTTATTCTGATTTTCATTAAAGGACATTACTGCTCTAAGTGTTATGACATAGAAGTGTACTGGAAAGCAAGCAACAGCAAACAAAAAGGATCAATTAAACTGTTAACATGTTATTTACGTAGTGATTTTTGGTGGCATGATATTTATTAATAGACTCTATTTTTATTTTGTTTATTCTTCTAGAGATGTTAATCATTAACTATGAAATCATTAGTGAATATTCATTACAGAGATGTTATTCTCGTTGCTCTTGTGCTGAAAGTAATCCCAGTTTTGGTCGGATAAAAACAGTACTTCAACTGGCAAAGACACTGGGTTTTATTTCTGTCAAGGTCAATCAATATTAAGGGCATATCACAAGCTTTTTTTGATAGATTGATGACCAAAAGGTATTAGATCTAATAGTTTCCTAATGTGAGCTCTGGATAAGGAAGATAGTTAAACATTATTATTTTACTTTTTTGTCTAGTGGCTTCAATTTATTCACTTAAATATTTCATTTGCCTAAAGAGTTTGAACAAGAGAAAAAAAGGTCTGATCATTAAACTGAATTTGGCTAAATCAAGCAGAGAGAGCAGACCATTTTCAGTACTGAGCAGCTGCTGTTACCAGATATAAAAAGAGAAAGAAATGTTAGTTATTTCTTCAAAAATCATTTAAAATGTTCATTTTTCTCCTGATAAAAAGTGGGTATGTGCTCTTTGTAAAAAATTTTATTTCCTGTCTCTGACTGGAAATTTCTCATTTATCTTTTAATTCTAAGCTGAAATTCCGTAAGAAAGCATTCCCTGACTGTTATGTTGCCCTAGTGCATGATGATTTCAGCCTGTATTTTGCCTATGTTAAACTTATTACAATATAATTAATTAATAATTTGTCTGATCATGTTTAATCTGCCTTGTTCCATGAAGGCAGGGATTGTGTCTCTCTTATTCCCCTCTGCATTCTCAGTTCCTATCACATTCTTTAGCACAGAGTAGATGCTTAATGAATAACTTGAGTGACTCAGAGGATAAATGAAAATAGAACATGTGCACTCTTAATACTCATGAAAAACAACTTGATAACATTTTAGTAAGATTCCTTCTTATTTTTTTCTATTTTTTCATGGTTGAGAAATTACCCTCTATACAATTTACTACCCTATCTTTTCACTTAATATTAGCTATATTTTTATTTAAGAAGCAATATAAATCATGATACAACCAATATAAATTCATGATAAAATCAATATAAATCCATGATAAAAGTTCAAATAACATGAAGAATGGAGAATAAAAGTCCTCTTCAACTCTGATCTTCTTTTCCAAACCTCCAGAAGGTAACCCCTGCCAACAGCTGAGGTACCTGTATCAGTTTTCTATTGCTGCCATAATAACTAACCACAAATTTAGGGGCTTGAAACAAAGCAAATGTATTATGTGGCACCTCTGAAGGTGTGAAGTCCAAAATGGGTTGGTAGATGTGTGTTCCTTTTGTAGGCTCTCGGGGAAAATTTGATTCCTTGTCTTTTCCAATCTCTAGACTCACACGCCTTCCTTGGTGGCCCTTCATCACTTTGACCACTGGTTTGGTCTTCAGATCTCTTTGTCTTCTCTGACCCCCTGTCCTCCTCTTATAAGAATCCCTGTGATTACACTGGGCCTATCCAGATAATTCATTATTATCTCCTCATTACAATATCCTTACTTTAACACATCTGCAAAGTCCCTTTTGTCATATAAGGTAACATATTCACAAGTTCTAGGGATTAGGACATAGACATCTTTAGGGAGCCATTATTTTGCCTACGGTGGTACACTTCTAGCAATTTTCTATAAAACAGACACATTTCTCCCTACCCTTTCCACTCTTCTAATATCTTCCTAGGAGAGATCTTTCAGGATGTTCCATATTTTATAATATGTGGTATGATTAAAATATTTCCTAAATGTCTCTGGGATGTCAGAGTGTCACAGATGCTTGATGAATAAAATCAATGTACAACTGAAGAAAAATCGATTGAATAAAATTAATTGTACTTGTAGAAAATTCTCAGCCTTCATGTGGAACTAAACTCTCTATTGATTAGTTTAGTGCCAACGGAGCCGGTGGTTTCTTGTTTAACAATGGAGGACTACACTATTAATGAGACAGCAAGTTTTACATTGCTAAAGCATTTGACATGACTTTATGTCCAAGTCATTATGGCATTTTATAATAGCATAGGATTTCCAAAACTGAGACTTTGAAGGGCAGTTGCTCTATTCTTGTACTGAAGCAATGTTATTATGTCTTAGTCTGAAGCTAATGAGAAGGTCATAAGATGGAAATGGATTACAGCAGAATAACAAACTATTGTTAAATGACTCATTGGAAGGAGGGAAGAAAAGTACTTCAGGCCAAACTGAAAAGGAATTTAAGATGGTACAATATCAAGATCATGACAGAAAACACATATAAATATAAGGAAATGGTATAAATACACTAGAATGAAAGCCTTTTTGATTTAATTACTTTTTTCTATTTGTATTTTATTATATATTTAATTTCCTTTTATTGAATTTTACCTTGCCCTGAAAACATTTTTTTTTCTGGAGATCCAGTTTTGCTCTATCACCCCGGCTGGAATGCAGTGGCACAAACTTGGTTCACCATGGCTTCTGCCTCCCAATTTCAAATGATTCTCGTGTCTCAGCCCCCAGAGTAGCTGGGATTACAGGAACCCGCCACCAGGCCTGGCTAATTTTTGTATTTTTAGTAGAGACAGGGTTTCACCATGTTGGCCAGGCTGGTCTCAAACTCCTGACCTCAAGTGATCCACCCACCTTGGCCTCCCAAAGTGCTCGGATTACAGGCGTGTGCCACCGTGCCCAGCCCCCAAAAACATTTTGACTGTTAGATATAAAATGCTTCCATAAAATAGTTTTGGCACAGATTTTTGTAGCAAACAGACTAGCCTGTAGCAATTAAACTATATAGTATAAAATACATTGTAAAATATCTCTCAGGGTCTTGTTCTTATCCTGATTAAACGTATCTTTTCCACCCATTTTATTTTGTAACATTTATTTAGTAGTCACAAAAGTATTTATAATAGGTTTATGTAAGTTTGTCTTTCAAATTACTCTGGATAAATATTTAAACCAGACTTCATTTGTATATAAATCCTAAACCTGCTCTACTTCCTGTGGTTCCTATGTTTTAAAAAATGGCACTGCCATGCATTCAGTTGTACAAGCCGGATATTTAAAGGTCGTCCTTGAAATTGTCCTTTCTCTTACTTCCCAAATACAATCCATCACCATGTTCTTTGGGTTGTAATTCTAAAATTCCTATTCGTTTCCTTCACTTTTCATCATCTCCACTCTTTACACTCTGGTCTAAGCTACCATTGCCTGGACTGTTGCAACGGCCTTTTAAATGCTGAACCTACAGCATTCCCCAGTTTTCTTCATTGGAAGCAGCATAGTCTTCCCCATTGGGAGGCTTTCTTTTGCCTTTAAAATACAGCCCTAAATCTAACCTGACCCACAAGTCCCTGGAGGGAGGTGGCACCTGTTTAGCAATCCAGCCTCATCTTGTAGCACTCTCCCCTTTGTTCTCTGAACTGCAAGACCAATGTAATTCTCAAAGTTCCTCTAATAAGCCAAGCTCTGTTCTGCCACAGGTCTTTGGAAAAGCTGTTTCCTCTGCCTTGAAAGCTTCTCCCTCTTCTCTTTATCTGCCTCATTAACTCATTAATTTCAGCTGAGCCCATTTCCTTAGAGAACTCTATTCTGATTTTTCTTAAATGGTTGGATCCCTGACTAGGAACTCTCCTATTAGACTTTTATATTTGTATAAATGCTTCTATTATTAATGTCTGGCTCCCCTAGACTGTGTGTGAGCTCTGTAAGGCCAGGAACTTGTTCAATTTTTGCTCTCTCCTGTATTCCTGGTGCCTAGCATAATACAGGTACATAGTTTGTGTTTAATAAATATTCATTGAGTGAATGAATAATACAATTGTGTTCTTGGTGCATAAGGAAGCAGAGAGAAAAAGAGAAGCAAAAAGAAGATATGGAAGGGATATAGGTAAGAGGAGGGGGCAAGAATAAAAAGTGATCTAATTGTAATTCTAGATTCAGTAGGGTCAATCTTAAGTTGTCATTCGATTGTAGAATAGCAGTAAAAATAGCATGGATAGACTTTGTGGCATGATTTACTATGAGGGTCAGTTATAACAAAGTGTTCAAGAGGAAGCAGAGAATAAAAGTTTGGAAAACTTGCAGCCTGATGATGTGAGAGAGAAGAAAAACCCATTTTCTGGGGAGAAATTCAAGCCTACAGCAGAAACTTGCGTAAGTAACAAGAAGCCAAATGTTAATCACCAAGACAATGGGAAAAATGTCTCCAGGGCATGTAAGAGGTCTTTGAGGCAGTCCCTCCCATCACAAGCCTGGAGGCCTAGGAGGAAAAAATGGGTTTTGTTGGGGTGTCCAGGGCCTTACTGCTTTGTGCAGTCTAGGACTGCTCACATGTGGTATTGGGCCTATGGGTGCACAGAAGTCAATAACTGAGGTTTCGGAACCCGGCCTAGATTTCAGAGAATGTATGGAAACACCCATATGTCCAGGCAGAGGTGTGATGCAGGGGCAGGGCCCTCATGCAGGACCTCTGCTAGGGCAATGCAGAAGGGAAATGTGGGGTGGGATCCCCCACACAGTCCCCAGTGGAGCTGTGAGAAGACCCCAGAATATGAGATCCACCAACAGCTTACAGTGTGTGCCTGAAAAAGCCAGAGACACTTAACTGCCAGTCTGTGAAAGCAGCTGCGAAGGAGGCTGTATCCTGCAGAGCCACAGGGGCGGAAATGCCCAAGACCATAGCAACCTACCTCTTGCATCGTGACCTGGATGTGAGACATGGAGTCAAAGATCATTTTGGAGCTTTAAGATTTGACTTCCCTGCTGGATTTTGGACTTGCATGGGCCCTGTAGTCCCTTCATTTTGGCCTATTTCTCTCATTTGAAATGGGTGTTATTTACCCAATGTCTATAACCCCATTGTATTTAGGAAGTAATTAACTTACTTTTGATTTTACAGGCTCATAAGCAGAATGGACTTGCCTTGTCTCAGAAGAGACTTTGGACTGTAGACTTCTGAGTTAATGCTGAAATGAGTTAAGATTTTGGGGGACTGTTGAGAAGGCATGATTGGTTTTCAAAATGAGGACATGAGATTTGGGAGGGGCAGGGGGGAATGATAAGGTTTCGCTGTGTACCCACACAAATCTCATCTTGAATTGTAGCTCTCATAATCCCCAAGTGTCAAGGGAGGGACCCAGTGGGGGGTAATTTAATCATGGGTCAGGGCCTCATGCTGTTGGCCCTGAGCTCTGGGCTCCAAATACTTTTATTATGTGCATAATCTCATTGATCTTGTGGGTGTGGAAGGGGAGGGTGAAAGGGTAGGTAAGAAAGGGAGGCCATGGGGGGAGCACTTGTGATCCTTCTAAGACATGCTAAACTAGTGCTCTGAGCATTTAACAGCACTTGAGATCCTTCTAAGACATGCTAAACTAGTACTCTGAGTTTATCACCAATTGCTGTCATAATAGTAAGTTCTCACTAGCTCCTATCATTTTATTAATTAATTAATTTTTATTTTATTTCTTTTTGAGATGAAGTATGGCTCTTTCGCCCAGGCTGGAGTGCAGTGGCAAGATCTTGGCTCACTGCAACCTCTCTGCCTCCTGACTTCAAGTGATTCTCCTGCCTCAGCCTCCCAAGTAGCTGGGATCACAGGCACATGGTACCACACCCAGCTAATTTTTGTATTTTTAGTAGAGACGGGTTTTGCCATGTTAGCCAGGCTGGTCTTGAATGCCTGACCTCAGATAATCTGCCTGCCTTGGCCTCCCAAAGTGCTGGGATTACAGGTGTGAGCCACTATGCCTGGCCTTCGATGGTTTTATAAAGGGTGGTTTCTCTGCACATGCTCTCTTGCCTGCTGCTATGTAAGATATGCCTTTGTTCCTCCTTCGCCTTCTGTCATGATTGTGAGGCCTCCCCAGTCATGTGGAACTGTGAGTACCTTAAGCATCTTTCTTTATAAATTAATCAGTCTCAGGTATTTCTTCATAGCAGTATGAAAATGGATTAACACAAGTGAAGTCTCATCAAAGTATGGGTATGAAGTTACATCTGGCCATGAATTTGAGGCATAATCATTAATCCTATCAGACATTATCTTATGTACAGGAAGAGGCAAAGGCTAGGATCACTAAACTTACCTTTTGTAAAAATTCGGTGGTTTAGGCAAGACATGTGAGAATCTGTTCCCTATTCTGCTTATGGTCTTCAGGGCATTCTTCCACCAGGCTGCTCACAGTCAGTGAGTCAGGGGCTTTGTGAAATATTGCTGGCAAGGGAGCAAAATGAGAAAACATGGCTTCTTACTTTTGCTACTTTTTTATTTTTTCATAATCATCAGCATCCAGTAGATACCTGCTGAATTAATGAATAAATGGAAGATATTCTGGCAGTGTATTCACTTTTAGGATTCACATAATGGCAAAATCTAAATTTGACTATGTAGCATTAAACCTCTCAGAAAGTACAACAGCAAAAGAAACCAATAAAAGGGAAAAAGAGAGACAACAGAATGGAAAAGCAATAGCATAAAATATGGCAAAAGCTAATGTTACTTCTTTAAAAATATATTATTCAAATTTGCATGCAAAACATAAATATATAAACAGAATTTACATCAGTTCTTTAGTTAGAACTGATAGTT
This sequence comes from Alouatta palliata, assembly GCA_004027835.1. NCBI lineage: Eukaryota > Metazoa > Chordata > Mammalia > Primates > Atelidae > Alouatta > Alouatta palliata. Next base: position 9,573 of record PVKV010016418.1, read on the forward strand.
TAGAAACACAAGATAGTTTAGACACACAAGAAAAACATCAGCTCTTGAGAGTAACTAAAGAACTACAAGTATAGTAACTTGGGGTAACATTTCATACCAAAGAATTTAAAGGAAAAACATGGTATGATTTGGTGTTCGGCTGTGTATTCTGATAGCACTGTCAGTGTTCATTTTGGAAAGCAACATCACTGATGGTCAGTAAAATATTTTTGAATATTTTGACCCCAAATTTCTATTTCAGGAAAATTATCCAAACAAAATAATTTAACAGATGTAAAAAGCGAAACACACAAAAGATACTCTTTTTGTAATATTATTTTCATAGTAAAACTTAAAACCTTTGCATTGTGCAGTAGAGGGACAATTACTTTGACTGAGGTATCAATAATAGATGGAATTTCATCTCACCATTAAATGTTAAAATTGTGAGGATTATGAAGCAGCATGGAAACGTTTATGCCATACTATATGAAATGCGGAGCTTGAAGATGAAATGCAGACCTTAAAACTGAATGCCCATAATAAAGAGAATGGTGGAACATATATACATATATGAGCTGTGTCTCTTCCAGATAGGCTTTAGTTCCATAATTACAGAAGATACTCAAGAAACAAAAACTTAACTAGCTTCCCCATGTTCATTCTTTCACTATATAATAGACCCCAAGCCTCTGAATTGCACCCACATTTTCCATCTATAGTGTATCCACTTAATCTTTTTGTGCCAAAACGCTTGTTTTTCCCACCACATCCCACTTCTTATTTTCAAAGAATTGGCATCACTCTCCAAAAAAAAAAGGGAAAAGAGAAACAACTTTTTAAAGTTTGAGGAGTCATGGGTTTTCCCTCCGCTCACTTTTCAACTTTTTTTCTTAAATGTTATACCTGTTTTACACCTTCCAAACTGAAAATGCAGTTAAAGATAAAAGGTCTATATCCTGGGTCAGCCTCGTCCCACCTGCCGGGACCCTCCAGTTCCACGAAAGCGCGGACTTCCGCAGCCAGTCGAGGGGCCGCCTGAAAGAGGCGCGGATGGCGTCGCAAAAACTCGCCGGGCTGCTTTACGGCACTCCCTCCGCCCCTTTAGGTGAGGGAAGTCTGAAGCCGGCAAACATGGCGGTCTCCCACCGCCTCAGCCGTGCTGCGACTGCCTTTACAGCGGTGTTGCTCTTTTCCTTCGGCAGGGTGGCCGCCAGTCATATCGAGGTAGGAGTCAGGCTCATTTGACTACAGAGCCCCAGGAGGCCGGCTGTGTAGTGGCTGTGAGCTCTTCAGCAGATGTCCGATGCACAGCAGCGGAGGGAAGCCTGGAGTCGATCAGCTCCAGACCCAGGCTGGGCTTTGAGGAGGGTGTGTCACTGGGCACGGTTAGGACGTGCCGGTCTGTTTCAGCGTTTTAAAACGATAAATTAAAAAATCAAACCCTCAGAGGCAGAGGAGGACCTGATCCTTTGTTCCTGCATGTGTGCAGTTTTTAGCAGGTGAAGTATGGGCAAGAGGCTGGTGAAATGCCAGTTTTAAGAGTGCGGCATCTACTTTCCAATACTCAGCTGCAGCCGTGTTTTGATAGGAATCAGACGGAACTGGAGAGGTGAGAGCAAGTTTAAGAATTCAGATTATAGAATTTAGTGATAATTATAACGTGGGATACAGAGAAGTGTTTATTAAATAGACTCTCAAGTTTCTGGCTTAGGAGTAACATGTCTGGGTTAAGAAATGGAGGAGAAAAGGGGTGCTTAGTTTTATCCTGGGCTCCCCCAACCTCCCATTTTTAAACGTGGACACAGGACGTTCTGGTGCTCTATAGTACTTTTAGCTATCCACTGTACTCTGATGATTCCTCAGTCCAGTTCTGCAATCTAGACGTATGGTATCTTTTTCAGATCTGCATTTCCAGCTGACTAAGAAGCCAGTATAGTCAGGAGACATTTGAAAATCTGTGTCCAAAGTTCTATCTTCTGCTTATCCTACCTTCTCTTAAAAAGACATTGAAAAACAAAGCACCCCTTTTCTCCTCCATTTCTCATCCCAGACATACTGCCCCTAAGCTGGAAACCTGAGAGTCTTAATCTCTGTATCTCCTATTATAATTATCACTAAAGTCTGTGACCTGAATTCTTAAAATTGGCATCACCTCTTCAGTTCCAGTGACTTAATTCAGGCTGTGATCACTTCTTGTTTAGACTCTTGGAATTACTTTATCTTGTTTTCCATAGGCCTCTCTCACTTTGATGCTAAATTCGTCTCCCCGAAATGTAAGCCTGATCAGGTTATTGTTCTGATGAAATCTTTTAAATATTTTTCCATTTCATACAGAATAAAGTCTAAACATTATGATCTGGTTCCTTTTCAGTGTTCCATATTGGAACCTCTTCTCCCCACCACCTGGGCACCTTGAGCTTAGGCCGGTGGACTCCAAACTTCTTGAATACACACCCTATCAGTTAAAAAAAGATACTGAGCATGAACTTCGTATATATTTATGAATTACTCTTAACTTATATATTCAGTGTTTACATAGCATATTTTTAGAAAACATAAATATGAGTAAATAGAAGTTCTGTTTCCCTCCTTTATTCTAATTTTGAATACTTCATCTTAGATATTATTACTGTTTTTTGTAGTTACATAATTGCTGTGCTTTTTCACCTCACGATATTTTATATATCCTGTTTCCGCTGTTCATTTGCTGGGATACAGTAAAGGCATAACCTCTGTAGAACCTTTCCTATCTCTTACCTTTGCCTTTACTCTTGTAATTTGTACACTCGATACAGCACTCATTTGCTATATAACTCGTGTATACTTTGTATTTTTTTTTGAGACGGAGTTTCGCTCTTGTTACCCAGGCTGGAGTGCAATGGTGCGATCTCGGGTCACCGCAACCTCCGCCTCCTGGGTTCAAGCGATTCTCCTGCCTCAGCCTCCCGAGCAGCTGGTACTACAGGCACGTGCCACCATGCCCAGCTAATTTTTGTATTTTTAGTAGAGACGGGGTTTCACCATGTTGACCAGGATGGTCTGGATCTCTTGACCTTGTGATCCACCCGCCTCGGCCTCCCAAAGTGCTGGGATTACAGGCGTGAGCCACCGCGCCCGGCATACTTTGTATTATTATTCCATCATCTCTCACTTAAAGTTGGGAGCAACACTTCCCTAAATGGTTTGCCTTGAGTCATTCTTTTTTCCTTTCAATCCATTCTCCAAATTAAAGCCAGAGTAACTATTAAAAATGCAATTCTGATCATGTCACTCAGGCACGTTAATGTTCATCTAAACTCTTTACCATGACTTACAAACAAAACCCTGCATATTTTTTGGCACCTGACTACACTTCCAATATTTACTCTGTCTTTCTCTTTCAAACTTCTAGTTATGCTTTCTTTCAGCTTCTCAAAACCTTTAAGCTTCTTCTCACATTAGAGCTGTCTCCCCTCTGTCTGGAATTGTATATTCTCTTTTCTTTATCTTTTGGATTTTAACCCAACAGTCACTTCTTTAGGAAAATTTTCCCGACCAGGTCAGGTTCTTCTGTTATTCTCTTATTATATTGTATGTCTTTCCTTTATGGTATTTATAGTTTGCCCTTATCTGCTAAATGTATATCCAATTAGATAGTAAACTATTTGAAGGCAGTACTATAACTGTTTTTGCCCATCATTGTATTTGGAGCACTCAGGGAAGTGACTGGCACATGTTACTCAATGAGTGTGATAAATTAATGAATGTTGCATTGTAGTGTAATGTGTTTGCATGTTCCTCTTTATTGAACTCTGGATTCTTTTTTTTTTGAGATGGAGTCTGGCTCTGTCGCCCAGGCTAGATCTTGGCTCACTGCAACCTCCACCTCCCGGGTTCAAGCGATTCTCCTGCCTCAGCCTCCCAAGTAGCTGGGATTACAGGCACCTGCCACCAGGGCCAGCTAATTTTTGTATTTTTAGTAGAGATGGGGTTTCACTGTCTTGGCCAGGCTGGTCTTGAACTCCTGACCTCGTGATCCACCCGCCTTGGCCTCCCAAAGTGCTGGGATTACAAGTGTGAACCACCGTGCCGGCCAACCTCTGGATTCTTAAGAGAAAGCAGCATGCTTTTTAGTGATTTTTGTGTCACTATATAATGCTATCTGGCACATAATAAATGCTCCATTTACTGTATGTAGAATGAATAACTTTATAATGACTATTGTCAAGACAACTACAAAAAAATTTTGCCATCTAAATTTTTTCACTAAAGTCTGAAAGAAGTAAGAATTTGGGAGGTGGAAGGCACATTAGAGATTATGTGGGTCATTTCTCATTTTCTACATGAGGATAGTCAAGTCTAAATAGCTAAATGACTTACCCCAATTTCATTGCCAGTTGCGAGATAGGACCTGTGTTTTAGCTTAGGTCTTTGAATTCTCTAACCAGTGCTTAACCACTGTAGCACATTGCTTTCTTTAACATCTAGGCAGCTGTTGAATTTGGAGGAGGAAAAATACACACACACACATACACATATGCCACACGCACACTTTTTTTCCAGGTTATTATTTTATATTTATCATGTCAACAATTTATCAGATACAATGCTTAACAATAGGAAACCCATTCAGTTTCATTTAATGTGAAATACTATGTTATTGCTTTGCTGAATTAAGTGTATTTTATCCTAACCATAGTAATTTCAGAGATCACAGTCTCTTTCCACCTCTATTGATAGTTAACATAAGATTTAACTTGTGTTACTACACCAAATCATATTCTAGTGAAAATTGATATTCTTAAGGGTTACGTGTCTGTACACTCTAAAATCTGTTAATGATACTTCACAAATCTCCAGATATAAATACTTTACATTCTGACCAATGTTGTATTCTCTTTAAGCAATGCCTCTCTTTTTGTAATATTAATATATATATTTTAATTGACACAATAATTGTACATATTTATGGGTATAGTGTGATATTTTGAGACATATATTCAATACAAAATGATCAAATCAGAGTAATTAGCATATCTATCACCTCAAACCTGTAACATTACTTTGTGTTGATAATATTCAAAATGTTAGAAGAGAGTTCTAGCTATTTGAGAAAATATAATAAATTATTGTTTACTGTAGTTACTCTAAAGTGCTATAGAAGGCTAGAACTTATTCCTGCTATCTCTAATTTTTATATCTGTTAACTAATGTCTCTCTGTAATACCCCCGTCACCTTCCTATTCTTCCCAGCCTCTACTAACCACTATTCTATGCTGTTTCCATGAGATCAAGTTTTTAAATATTTCCATATCTGAGTGATATAGAAATTTAAAAATTTAAATTTCTGTGCCTGACTTATTTCACTTCATGTAATGTCCTCCAGGCTCATCTGTGTAGCTGTTTATGATAGGATTTTATTCTTTTTATGGATGGATACCATTCCACTTTATATATACACACGTGTGTGCACACACACGCACATCTGCTTTATCCATTCATCTGTTGATAGACACTCAGGTTGATGCTGTATCTTGGCTATTGTGAATAGTGCTGCAATAATTATGGGGTGTAGGTATCTCTTTGGCCTACCGGTTTTCTTTCCTTTGAATATATGCCCAGTAGTGGAATTGCTGGATCATATGGTAGTTCTGTTTTTAGTGTTTTGAGGAGCCTCCATACTGTTCACCATAGTGGCTGTACTAATTTACATTCCCACCAGCAGTGTATAAGAATTCCCTTTTGTCTACATCTTAACACGCATTTGTTATTTTTTGTCTTTTTCATAATAGCCACTAAGATGGTATCTTATTGTGATTTTGGTTTGCATTTCTTTGGTGATTAGTGATATTGAGCATTTTTTCATATACTTGTGGGCCATTTGTATGTCTTTTGAGAAATATCTGTTCAGATCCTTTGCTCATTTTTAATTGGATTATTTGGGGTTTTTTGCTGTTAACATAAGTTTGAGTTCCTTGTATATTTTGAATGTTAATCCTTTATTGGATGAGTAGTTTGCAGACATTTCAGGATTTCTTTTCTATTTCTGTGAAGAGCGTCATTGGTATTTTGATAGAGATTGCATTGAACTGTAGACCACTTTAGGTGATATGGTCATTTTAACAATACAGTATTTATTCTTCCAGTTTATGAGCATGGAAGCATTTTCGTCTTTTTGTGTTCTCTTCATTTTCTCTCATCAATATTTTGTAGTTTTCTTTGTAGAGATTTTTCACTTCTTGGTTAAATTTATTCCTAGGTATTTAATTTTTCTGTAGTTATTGTAAATGGGATTACATTCCTGATTTTTCTTCAACTAGTTCATTATTGGTATACAGAAACACCACTGATTTTTGTCTGTTGATTTTGTGTCCTGCAACTTTACTGAATTAGTCTATCAGTTCTAAGAGTTTTTTTGTGGAGTCTTTCAGTTTTTCTATATATAAGATCATGTTGTTTGCAAACAAGGACAGTTTGCCTTCCTCCTTTTCAATTGGGATGCCTTTTATTTCTCTTGCTTAATTGCTCTGGCTAGAACTTCCAACAGTATGTTGAATAAGAGTGGTGAGAGTGGGTATCCTTGTCTTGTTCTAGTTCTTGCAGAGAAAGATTTCAGCTTTTTCCTGTTCAGTATGATGTTGGCTGTGGGTTTTCATAGTTGGCGTTTTTGTGTTTAGGTGTTCCTTCTATACCTAATTTATCGTGAAGAGATGTTGAATTTTATCAAATGCTCTTTCTGTGTCTACTGAGAGAGTCATGGATTTTGTCCTTCATTTTGTTGATGTGATAAATCATGTTTATTGATTTGCAATAAATACTACTCAATCATGGTGTATGATCTTTTTGTTGTGTTGGATTCAGTTTGCTAGTATTGTGTTGAGGATTTTTGCATCTATTTTCATCAGGGATATTCGCCTGTAGTTTCTTTTTGTTGTTGTTGTATGCTTGTTTTCTGGTTTTGGTATCAGAGTAATGCTGGCTTCACAGAATGAATTGGGAAGAATTCCTTCTTTTTCAATTTTTTGGGATAGTTTGAGAAGAATTGATGTTAGTTCTTTAAAAGTTTGGTAGAATTCAGCAGTGAGGCCATCCTATTCTAGGCTTTTCTTTGTTGAGGGACTTTTATTACTGCTTCAAGCTTGTTAGTCTCAGGCTGTTCAGGGTTCTCTTTCTTCCTGGTTCAGTCATGGTAGCTTGTATGTGTTGAGGAATTTATCCATTTCTTCTAGATTTTTCAATGTATTTGTGTATAGTTGTTTATAATAGTCTCTAGTGATTCTTTGTATTTCAATGGTATCCGTTTGTAATGTCTCCTTTTTTGTTTCTAATTATATTTATTTGGGTCTTTTCTCTTTTTTTCTTAGTTTGGCTAAAGGTTTGTTGATATTATTTCTTTAAAAAGCCAGCTTTTTGCTTCATTGATTTTTTTTTTTTGTATTTTTAAAATCTCTTTTGTTTATTTTCACTCTGATCTGTATTATTTCTTTTCTTATTTTGTGTCTGGTCTATTCTTCTCTAGTTCCTTGAGATGTGTTATTAGGTGATTTGAAATCGTACTTTTTGATGTAGGCGATTATTGCAATAAACCTACCTCTTAGTACTGTTTTGCTGTATCATAGGTTTTGGTATGTTTTGTTTCTGTTTTCATGTATTTAAAGAAAAATTTTAATTTCCTTATTAATTTCTTCCTTGACTCATTGGTTGTTCAGGAGCATGTTGTTTAATTTCCATATATTTGAACATTTTCCAAAATTTGTCACGTTAATTGATTTATAGTTCTTCTCTATTGTAGTCAGAAAAGATTTTTGATATAATTTTGATTTTTAAAAATTTACTGAGGCTTGTTTTGTGGCCTGCCATGTGGTCAGTCTATACTGGAGAATGTTCCATGTGCTAATGAGAAGAATATGTAATCTGCCATTGTTGGAAGAAATGTTCTGTAAATGTCTGTTAGTTCTTTTTGCCTGTAATCCCAGCACTTTGAGAGGCTGAGGCGGGTGGATCACTTGAGGTCAGGAGTTTGAGACCAGCCTGATCAACATGGTGAAACCCCATTTCTTCTAAAAATACAAAAATTAGCTGGGTGTGAGGATACACACCTGTAGTCCCAGCTCCTCGGGAGGCTGAGGTGGGAGAATCACTTGAATCTAAGAGGTGGAAGTTGCAGTGAGCCAAGATTGTGCCACTGTACTCCAGCCTGGGTAACAGAGTGAGACTCTGTCTCAAAAATAAAATAAAATAAAATAAAAAAGTCAGTGTTTCTTTGTTAATTTTCTGTCCAGATGATCTGTCCAATGGAGAGTGGAGTTGTTGAAGTCCCTACCTAATATTATATTGTGATCTCTTCTCTCCTTTTAGATCTAATAATATTTGCTTTATACTCATCTGGGTGCTCCAGTGTTGGGTGCATACATATTTATAATTGTATACTCTCTTGCTGAATAGATTCCTTTATCATTGTGTAGTGACCTTCTTTGTTTCTTTTTTTTAATAGTTTTTGACTTAAAGTCTGTTTTATCTGAACTAAGTACAGCTACTCCGAGTTCACTTTTGTTTTCCATTTGTGTGGAGTGTCTTTTTTCAATCATTCACGTTGTCTATGCTTGTTTATAGGTGAAGTGAGTTTCTTGTAGGCAGCATATATAATACTTAGGTCTTTACACTTGGGTGTGCATCTGTGCACACAGGTACAGATGTATGTACAAGTGGAAGTTTAAATTTAGTCTTCCTGAAATCTTCTTGTTAGCTCAAAATTAAAGCTGCTAGTGTTTTTCAGGGTATTAGTATGTTCCAGTCACTATTCCTGTATTCTCTCAGTTAGATGATATTATTACCGTTTTATAGATGGACATTTGGAGGCACAGAAAAGTTAAGCAACTTTTCTGTTTATACACCTAGTAAGTAATAGAGCCCAGATTTGAACCCGGGGATTCTAACAGGTCTGGTAGTTAACAATGTTTGGGAGCTGATTTGAGGTCAGTGTGGCTTATGTCCACTATTGTTTTAACATATAATCAAAATCATGTTCATTAGGTGTCAGGATGGTGTTAGAAAATTTTAGTGTCTTGAGATGGCAAATATAATTTAGACTTACTTTAATACATTGGGGAAATGGTCCATGGCAGAATGCTAGAGGATATGCTCAATCAACTATATTGGCAAGTTCAAATAAAGTACCTAGAACATAGTGAGAATGGATATTGAATGACAGGAAGTATATTAGCTTATGTATAGAATGAAGACATGAAATGAATCAGTCACAATTACAAGACTGAATGGAAAATTAGAAGCATATGAAGACCTGTCTGTGTTTGAGATAAAATGTTTAAAAGCAGTTAGGCCCCTCTCTCTTTCAATTGTATCTCCCAACAACAACAACAAAAAAAAGAAACCTTAGCACTCTTTATGGGTGTTGCTTGTCTGATCTTTAATTTTTAATGTTGTGACCAATATTAAATAACTAGTTGACATAATTGCAGAGATTTTATAGAATCAACTGAGATGACTATTAAATGATTGATTAAAGGATTAAAAAGATATCTGTGAGAAGTTCAAAGAGTGATAATTTTGTTTTTGTTGAGAATGTAGGGAGATTATATCTCACAAGCAATTCATGAGGATAAAAGTTATCTGTCTGGCGTTACTAAAAGTGAAATATTAATCTTTGATTAAATTTCTGGCATAAGCATTTTTACCTTGCTTTCTCATCGTAGAGAGTGATCACTTTGAGGAATTATCAGAGTACAACCTAAAGGGAGATTTTGAAAGTTACAACTTTATAGTACAACCTTTATGTAATACCTTCTTAACCTTATTCTGAACCTGTCAATCATGTGGTTTCAGTTTTCTGTAAGAGACTCTTGATTTGTTCATGGACTGTAAAGGCATTTGGACCGTGGATTCATTCATTCAAAATACATTTATTCAAAATCCACTCTATGCCAACTTACTTGGAATACATCATTGAATATAGCTGATGAAAGCCTCTGCCCTACTGAAGCTTACATTGTTTTGGGGAAAGACAGACGATTAGTAATACAAATAATAAATAAGTTGATTTTATATATAATGTACAAAGACAATAAACACAGTGGAAAAAATAAATCATCGTAAGAAAAATGGTGTGGCAAGGTTGCAGTTTTAAATAATAGCCTTGTTAAATGTTGAACAAGCACATTATATGTTCTTAATTGAGCATAGATTCTACTTTCTTAATAATTCTCAGGGTATGAGAAATAGAAAGATAGTGAGTTATATAATATGCTTCCATTTGAGTAATGCTAAATAATTTTTTAAAGCAGAAGCCCTTGCACATATATCTTACAGTTCTCCAAAAGAGCACTGTGATGTAGAGTTGGCATTGCTTTCATTTTGCATATAAGGAAACTGAGTCTCCAGGGAGGTTAAGTATCTTAATCAAGGTTACTCTGTTTAATTGGTATCTAAGCTAAGACTGAAACCCAGATAATCAGATTTCCAGTTCAGGACTTTTGTCCTCATAGTATCTTAAGCTATAAGCTCTTTTGATTATTTAGTCCATAATGTCAAATACTGGAATCTTCATAAATTTATGTAAGATGGTTGTTATTATAACTGTAGAAACTACATGTGTTGTGTACCAGCCCCAACCAAGTTCGTGGGTGCCCTTCGTCCTGGCGGTGACGAGGGATTGAGAAAAGGAAATAAAGACAAAGAGTAGAATTTTACAGCATGGATCCAGGGGACCAGTGCAAGCGTGGGGACCACGTTGGCACTGAACTCTGGGCTCTACATGCTTTTATTAGGTGTATGCACTTGTTAATTGAGAGGTGGGGGAACAAAGACGAATGATCTGAGGAGGCCTTGAAGCTACTGGGAGAGGCCTTGAGAGTAATGTGGGCAAGATAGCCAAGGGGAAGAGGTGTGGTCTACAGTATTCAGTAGCAGCCTTGATTCTCATGCAAACCTACAACACTGAGTTCTACCACTGGTTGCTGTCAAGGTGCATTTGCATCAGAAGGATAAGGCACCACTAAGTTTGACCATACCCAATGTATCAGAGGCTTTTATCTCAGGAACACTGTGGTCACAGAGCAATCAAGATTGCTCCATATTCTCAGAACCTAGGTGGCTTTTCCTCCTTGCAAGCTCCCATCTGCAAAGACCCTCCTGGATCTTGTGAGCAGAGGTTACCTCCCTTCTCAGAGATCTTATGCAAGTCCTCTTTATAAGATCCTCATGCAAGCTCCCTGTTGAGAAGGCATTCCTGGACCAAAGCAGTATTTCCTGCTGTGCAACCACCGCAAGGTATTCCACGCTCTCAGATGGTCTTTACCTTAGGCCTCCTGTTGCTGCTTGATTTCTATTTTACTGCACCAATATTTGAGATAGCTCAGTTCAGGGCATAAACTTCAGTGTACAATAAGCAAAACATGTTTATAATTATTTAACTAGAAATAACATAGGGCTGCCTCTGGCCATCTTGGTCCACAACATGAGTCTTAACTGTCCTTTATCAGTCTTTATTCTGAGAAATTGTTGCTTTGTCTTCTATTTGTTTTGCTTTTATTTAGGATCAAGCAGAACAATTCTTTAGAAGTGGCCATACAAACAACTGGGCTGTTCTGGTAAGTATGCTGTAAAAGTATTCCTTGCTGTTCACATAAGATGTGTCTGAAAAATTTGTGTGAATCAAATTTTTGAAAATAAAATTTATTTTTGTCCATTTTATATCAGAAATTTCTTATTTTGATTTGGCTATATTTTAAATTGACCCCATCAGCTATAATATTCTAGTAATATTCTTTGTCCTCAGAATATCCATCAAGTGGTGACCTGAAAAATAAAGTAAGAATAAATTAGGAGTGCTATTATTAAAGGAAACATTTTATAAAAGGTAGAATTATTTTAATGCTGGAAACTACTAATTGTATTTCTTATCTGTAGTATTAGTTTATAGATACCCTCTATATAGTTTATGTTTTTAAGAAAATTTTTTCTGTTTTTTTTTCTGCTTATAAAAATAATAAATGACCACTGTAGAAAGTTCAAATTTTACAGAAAAGTTTAAAGAAGGGAGACTAATTTTGTTATGTGAATTTCACCTCAATTAAAGAAGACAGGGAAATGGCTTCAAGTCCCACATCCAGAATTAATATTTATGTGAATATAGACATATGATTTTATATAATTGGGATCGTATTATACCGGCTATTTTGCAACCCCTTAGCATATCTTAGGGATATTTCCTTGCCAGTAGGTATGGAGATACATAATCTTTTTCAAAAGCTGTATTTTCTTCCATTTTGTGAATGTACTATAACCTCCCGTTTATGGGCATTTAGAATATAAATTTTTCATTATTGTAAACAGGGCTGTGTTGAATGTTCTTATACACATAACTTTGTGACTTGACAAAGTTACTAAAAATTCCTGAAAAAAAACTACTAAAGAAAAGGAGAGAGGTTTTCAACGTCTGCTTTAAAGTAAGGAGAACTATCGGGAGCAAGGCCATGATCTACCAATTTGACAGGGTAAACTTTCTCTACAGGAAATTAAGAGTTCTTCCATGTTCAAGAGAGAATAACTGCCTATGTACAGACCACCAATTGCCAAAGGGCTTATCCTGATGAAAGCCTGTGCCCTACTGAAGCTTACATTGTTTTGGAGAAAGACAAATGATTAGTAATACACATAATAAATAAGTTAATTATATATATAATTTAAGAAAAGACTGTTAGCTTATACTAACCCACACATGAAACCCTTCCTTGCTCTGGGAAACCTCTAACTAAACCTGTCTTCAATTTCAGTAACCTGGGATTCAGATTAAAAAAAAAAGATGAAAAGAAACATTACTGAGCATTGTATTACAACTACAGTTTTCTTTCTTTACCCAATATTTTATATATTAGTATAGTAAAACTTGAGTAAATTATACTCTGTGTTTTAAAATTAAAAGGGATTTTTTCAGAGATAAAGTCTTGCTCTGTCACCCAGGTTGGAGTGCAGTGGTGTGATCATAGCTCACTGTAACCTTGAACTCCTGGGCTTGAGTGAACCTCCCAAGTCAGCCTCCCAAGTAGCTAGAACTACAACCACAAACCACCACTCCTTGCTAAATTTTACGTTTTTTGTAGAGACGGGGGTCTTTCTGTGTTGCCCAGGCTAGTCTTTAACTCCTAGCCTCAAGTGATCCGTTCCACCCTGGCCTCCCAAACTGCTGGGATTACAGGTCTTGCTCTGTCAGTCTTGCTCTGTCACCAAGGCTGGAGTGCACTGGTGCCATCTCTGCTCACTTCAGCCTCCACTTCCCAGGTTCAAGCAGTTCTCATGTAGTGAGCTACTGTGTCCAGCCAGAATTTTATGATATTTTTTGACATATGGAATTTTACATTTTTATGTAGTCAAAAATTTAGTCTTTTGCTGATTGGATTCCAGATTGAAAATTTACTTTAGTAAAAAAAAAACATGTAGTTCCTTTCTATTTGGCAGGGGCAAGAACACTTATGCTATTCTCAAAATTGTCATTATACCTACTAAAAGCACAGGCATGTGATAGAAGCCAGGATTGTGCTTGGTAGATCTATTACCAAGTGACCCCAAATCTGTGTTTACCTACCTTAGAATGGGTTCTCAATAACACTAGCTTTTGAGACGTGGAATTAGATTTTCCTAGCACCTTTAATATAATTCTTAGGAATTTTTTTTAAACTATAAACTTGGTTGAGTTGTTTTTAGTTTTCTCTTCAGTTCAGTAGCTTCTTTATAGTGCATTCTCTTATGTGCATTTACAACTGTTTTGCATGTTACGTTTTGTCCTCTGTCTTACATTTCTCACAACAAAAGAAGCAATCTAAAGTGAAACATATTGTATAACCCAATATAGTTGATTTTCTTCTCTATTCTGTGAAGAAATTATGGGCATTTGTTTGACTCTAAAGACTTCAATATTTTAGAAATACGAATGTTATTGAGTCACAGAAATTGTGATAACTAAGTTGGTTCAAATTTGATTAAATTTCCCAAAGACATGCTTTTTTTTTATGCTGAATGGTCTTTTAAAATTATGAATCTCTTTGGAGAGATTAGTTTTACTGAAAATTCTTTTTTTCTGAGACAGAGTCTTGCTCTGTCACCAAGGCTGGAGTGCAGTGGTGCCATCTCTGCTCACTGCAACCTCCACTTCCCAGGTTCAAGCAATTCTCATGCCTCAGCCTCCGAAGTAGCTGGGACTACAGTTGTGCACCACCACTCCTGGCTAATTTTTGTATTTTTAGTAGAGGTGGGGTTTCGCCATATTGGCCAGGCTGGTCTCATATTCCTGGACCCAAGTGATCCACCCGCCTTGGCTTCCCAAAATGTTGGTATTACAGGCATAAGCCACTGAGGCTGGCCTTTACTGGCAATTCTTTATGTTTGCTGTTTTAAAGCCTGAATTATCATACTCTTTCTTTAGAGATCCTGTGTCCTACTTAAAGAAAAATATTCTGCAGCTCCATGATTAACTTTGATGCATAAAAATTGTATTTTTGTTTTAATACTTCAGGTGTGTACATCTCGATTCTGGTTTAATTATCGACATGTTGCAAATACTCTTTCCGTTTATAGAAGTGTCAAGAGGCTAGGTATTCCTGACAGGTAAGAAGCCTTAATAAAGCTTAACTTTGAACTTCAGTGATAATAACTCTTAGAGAATTGTTATTATATTTGTATTTTTGTGTTACGTTTGAAACAGGTAAAAAAATATGATTTGAAGTTTTGTTGTTGTTGTTGTTAGAGCATACTACTATTTATACGTTAGATGTTACTTAAGACCATAATAACAAATTATATAATGCTAAGGTAAAAAGATTGGATGAAGTATAATTATTTAGTGCAATTTATTTAATTGCTAAATGGCTCAGTCAGGGTTTTTAATTGCAGATAATGGAGGGCAATTCAGACTGATTTGAACAGACAAGGGATTTACTGAAAATATATTGATTACCTTACCAAATTAGTTAGAAGGTTGTATCCTTAAATATAGGAACAAGGAAGCCTAGGTATCAGAAGAGACATAGCTAAAAATCATGACCTAAAACAATCTGGTGACAGTAACGGAGCTGCAAATTGCTGAAGCCTAGACTCAGTCACGGCATAGCTGCTACTGTTTGTTTCCTTTGGAAACTTAATGTTGCTATTGCCTCCTGCTGCCAAAGTTCAACTTTGCTGTCCCAACTTCTTACTGTTTCTCTTATAGAGGCCTTGGTGGGAATGTTATATTGGTAAAGTCTAGGTGCAGCACCCATGTCTGTGCTGCAGGGTGACCAGAAGAACTAGTATATGGCATTGTTAGCTTCTATGTAGGAAGGTGGGCTTTGCCTTACACGAAGACTCATAAAGTGGGAATTTTCTTACTTGTAGGGAGTGAGTTCAGGTAATAGGCAGTATCCCCGTACCTTCAGTTAGATTATGTCTTCTACATTGTTTTGTTGATGATAGATTTGTTTTTCCTACTACCAAAGCAGCTATAGCAAGAAACTGCAGTCAGTTCAGTTATTTAGGTTTGATTTATTTAGTACCAGTGAGTCAGTGTGGAAAGAGCTGTGTAGTCAGATATGACTTTGAAATCTGGCTTTAGTGATGATTTTTCTTTAAGCCACTTCACCATACTAAGCTTGTTTCTCATTTGTTACACGGTAATAATAGTACTTTTTTTGTAGGATTCAAGTACTTACAGTAAAAACAAATAGAGATATACGTAAAGTGCTGCAGGAACAGAAAGGAAGCAGTGAATGACTCAGGAAACAAAGTTATATTACATTCTATGTAAATACATCACTTAAGTCTGAGTAACTGACAAAGCTGTAATTTCCATATTTCATCTGGAAATCATGGCAACTAGACATTACTATTTTAAAATTACATTAAGTCTGAGAAGGAGGTTGATTTGTTATATGAAGTATATAGATATGCTTCTTGTCATTTGTTATTGGTTTTTCTCAAATAGGCCCATGTAGTTAGTTTTTGGTTCTTAACCGCTCTTGGGTCTATACTGTATATACTCTTCTAAAGAATCACTGCACATGGCTTTTTCTTTGGTAAATTAATCTTTGTTCTAGGAGTCAATCACTAAGATACATTTAAATGATTTAAGTTAGATTTGGAAGGAGTTTTTAGGAATAGACAATAGCAATAGGATGTATTTTGTATATTATGTTTAGTAGGTTTGTCCTTAGGTTTGTGAAAATGTTATATAAAAGCTTGTTTCTGTTTATTGATTGCTTATCTATAGCTGTGTTTATAAAGTCTTTGTTGGGGGGTGAATTATGGATTCAAACAGTTGCTGATTTAAGTCATTTGTTATTTAACAAATAGAAATCAATAGAAAAGATTCTGCTCGGCTGGTGTTGGGTAAATAAATAAATGTATGATTTGGAAATATTTTATCAGTTGTGCCAAACAAACACAGTTTGTGTTTTAAAAGTAAAAATACTTATATCCCCTAAATTGTGTTAGTCCAGTGTTAGAAAATGTTAGTATATTAAAGACATTTTAATAAATAGGTTGCCAGAATTTTATATTATTATTTCAAAATATTGACTTAGGGAAAAGGGTTATTAATGGTTCTGGGAGAAAAATGCAAAGATAACACTCATAAGACCTTCATACGTGCTCTCTAGCTTGAGTATGACCAGTTTCTTACCCAAGTTCCACGCAGGTGAGGTTTCTGTACTTTGTGCCCACACTTTTTCTCTAACCTTACGGAGATTTTGTTTTTATTTGCCCAGTTTTAGTTTCCTAAAATGTTTCATTATTGTTAGGTAATTTTCTGCCCTCAATGAATTATTTTGGACTAAATCCCTGTTTAGCTACCTTCAATATATTTAATATAATTAAAATGAAGAAAAGGAATTAAATAGGGATTAGGTTCTAAGGTTAGTATGTGAAGCAAACATAGAGCGACAGTTACTCCTGAAAATTTATCAAATAGCACATAAATTACAGTTTAGTATTGTCTTTCATCAAGTCTGCCACAGTGCTATTACTATTTTCTTCATTCGAACACTGGATAAAGTGATTTACTTATGATTAGAGCCATGTTTATGAAAAAATATACGTATCTTTAACATTAGAATTGTGTTCTGCATGCTGTGAGAAGTACATGGGAATTGAGGCTGACTGAGGGAATGTAGAATCATGGCTCCCATCTCATATTTCCTCTAGGGAATAAATTCATTTAGCATTAGGTTGGGAAACGTGATCTGTCTCTGTCACTCTCTTTTGGCTGAGTGCATTAAGATTTTGTTCAAAGAGTAAAATGTCCATATAATGTTTTAAAAAATAAGATTTAGTTTTACTGCATGTTGGTTAGATGTGAGTTTATGTAGTGATCCTTGTCTGATGCTTGTTTCTATAAAATCCAAGAGCTTTTCTGAGTCCATCTGACACTTTCCTTTCTTATTCTGTATTTCAGTTCTATGTGAGATTGATCTTCCTAATTTAAAGCTTTTATTCTTCATTTCCCCTTACTCAAAGGTTTTTAGAGTATTTAAAATAAAGTTCAAATCCCTTATCCTGGTACTCAAGACTTTTTTTACAGTGTGATTCCAGATCTGACATTCTGTTCTTTTAGTTTCAATCTCTTATGCTGCAGCCATTTTCTTCTTCTTAGTCCCTGTATTGTCCTTCATTATTTTGTACTCGTCGCTAATCTACAGTTCTTTCCTTTCTCCTTCCCTCTTGTTTTCAGATGTCCAGATTAAATCCATGAATTCCATGAAGCTTTCTTGCTTTCTTACATAAATACTGTATTTGTTCTTCTCTTTTGGCACTTTGTTACATGCGTTGATGTCATATCTTCAAGGCTGGATGTTATACTATATATTTCTCACAGTGCATTTCTTCGTATATTGTTGCAGAGTGAATGAGTGAATGAATAGTGTGCTAAATACTTAGCTACTCATAGCTAAGTAGAACCTTATTAGTCTAGATGAGAAAGGAAACTTTTATGAATTCCACTTGCTTAATTCTCCTAATCTTGTTTCTCAACTCCCACTGAGCTAACAGTGCTCTATAGTGAGGTGTTTTTTTTTTTTTTTTTGAGACAGCCTTGCTCTATAGCCCAGGCTGGAGTGCAGTGGGATCTTGGCTCACTGCAACCTCTGCCTCCCAGTTTCAAATGATTTTTGTGCCTGAGCCTCCTAAGTAGCTGGGATTATAGGCTTGTTTTTGTATTTTCAGTAGAGACAGGGTTTTGCCATGTTGGCCAGGCTGGTCTCAAACTCCTGGCCTGAAGTGATCCACCCATCTTGGCCTCTCAAACTACTGGGATTATAGGCATGAGCCATTGTGCTTTACTATAGTCAATTTTTATGAACTGTCTTCTAACTTATACTTGAGAGATCTATGGCTGGGGCAATCTTGCCAGGGCACTTCAATTGATTTCTTTCTGTCAGAAATCTACAAGAGTCTTGCTCAAAACAAGTCACCCCCAACCTTACTTATTACTATTTAAGTTCCTTCAGAATGCATATGTTTCCTTTTTGTCCTTTGTCCCTTTTAACTTATTTCCCAGTTAATAAATATTAGAATTAGAAGTAGGAGCTATTTGGTCAGTTATATAAATTCTGGTAATGTTTCTGTAAGTAGAAAAAGTCACTAATTGTTGTTATTGTTGTTTTTTAAATCATATTGGTCATATAGCTTTTACTGTTGCTCTTTACGTTGCTGTGGATTTGTCCTCATACATAAGAGAACACTGTCTGAAGTGGAGCATTAGTAAGCCATTCAGCAATCTTACTGCATAGAAATTCCTTAAAATGCTTCTTTTAAAATACTTGTGACTTTCTGTTCAGTAACAACAGCCATTATAGATCCCTCTCCCTCTCCTGTAACACATTCACTGTCCACCATAATTCAGAGACTATGTTAGGAATTTTATAATGAATTATTTTATGTATTCCTGAAGCCTTTATGAGAGATAGTTTTTTTCCCATTTTACATACTAAAAATAGTAAAAATGGTTGTTCAGAGTGGTTAAATGAATTGCTTAAGGTCAATTAAATATTAATAATTAAAAATAGGACCACAATTTGATTTCAGGTTTTCTGACTTTATGGCTAGACCATTTCTATTATAGCACAGCTGTCTTCTCTCCATGAAATTACAACAATTAATATTTATGTAACATTTACAACTAGTGAATTCTTTTAATATACATTGTCTCATTTTATTCTTATGAGAATCTATAGATATTAGTATAATTATGCACACTCATTAAATATCTTATTAAATTCTAAAATGTATATATATTGAATGTGGTGAGTGGGGGTGTGTGAAACAGTTAATATTAAATAAATGTGAGGAATGCTTCTCTGATTTTCTCATTTTCTTTTTCGTATTTTTATTTTTACTTTTGTCTAAGACATTATTATTTAATGCTTCATGTACTTCATTCTTCTTCAATATGCATGTACTTCAGTATACATTGTAGCTATGGTACATGCTTCAGCAGCTTTGTAGCTGTTTATTCCCTGCTTCTAATACCTTCCCCCCCCAACTCATCCCACACATAACTGTTAGAATTGTTTCTTAGACACTGCTTTCATCTTTTCACTCCCACAATTAAGAACCTGCAGTAACTGTCGCCTTTTTAACAAATCCAAAATTTTCATCCAGCCTTTAGGCCTTAACTACTACTTTATTAATTCCAACTCACTACTTTCATTTGTTCGCTCGTTGTGACGACTACATAATATTTGGTTACTTTCATTTCTGTTTTTGATGATTTAGCACACCTAGAATTTAATAAGGTGTTTCAGTGATGAGTGCACATAATTATACCAATCTCTATAGAGTGTCATAAGAATGAAATTAGATAATGTATATTAAAAGAATTTTGTAATTGTAAATGTTACATAAATATCAACTGTCGTAATTCTTGGGAAGAAGATCACTGTGATACAAATAAATGCTGTGGAACCTAGAACACCTAGAATATATTGTGTTCTTTTTTATCAAAATATCTTTTGTTCCTTTGTTTCTCTGTGTAGAACTTCATAGATTGCTCTGTATAGGGAGGTCACTGATTTTAAGCCATAATAATTAATTTATTAAAATTTCTAAATATACGTATTTTACACTTATTATATTACTATTTCATGTTATTTTAATATGTCAGCAATAATATTTTATGATTTTCGTCTCATTTTTTATGAACAAAAGGATTTTTCAGTCCTGTAATGTTTTATAAATAATGTGCAATGTACAATCATAGTTATTGTGAAGATAATTTTAACTCATGCCTTTGAATGTCTTTCTCTTGTCTCCTGTCACTTCTCAACAGTTTTTTCTCATATACTTCTTAAAAATATAAATAATAATGTTTAAATAAGGATACTTACATATTCTGAACAATCTGTCATTTTATTCACATATTGGCAGCTGATCTGACACTCTACATGATGTTCCTTGTGGAGAAGTGTATAATATCTTGAACAGAGAAACATTTAGAATAGTTAGGAAGTTGAAATGTGTTCTGAGGAGGATAGTGACAAGTTAAAAGGATAATTTTGGCCACTACCTTCATGCTTTTATGTTTAGATCAGAAGTAGGACCAATTTTTAAGTCTTACAAGACTATGGGTGGGTTTTATGAAGCATAGGGGAAATTTCTTTATTGATTTGTAAATAGATAGGGAGATTTTGAGATACCGAAGAGATAGATGCTTATTCCTTCACCAATACCCCAATGTCTTTACTATTGTTACCATCTTTATATCTGTTAATTTGATTTCCTTGACTTTATTCTTTTTTAGAATGGTCTTGTTCTTCCACATTAATTTTGGAATTGGTTTGTCAAGTTCTTAATTCCTGTTGGGATTCTCATTTGCATTGCAGTGAGTTTGTAGATCAATTTAGAGAGAAGGGGCTTCTTTGGTATTGTCTTTCAATTTATGAATAGATGTATCTATTTAATTATAGGTTTAATAGCATTCAAGTTTTATAATTTTTAAATTTTTCTCCATAAACGTCTTTGGTAGCTTTTTAAAATTTTCTTATTTTTTGTTGTTATTGTAAATGTACCTTTCCAGAAATACATTTTCTAACTTTTGTTGCTGTGTATGCAGTTGATTTTTATATATTGTTCCAGCAACTTGCTAAACTCCTATTAGTTCTAATAATTGACTATAAATTTTTATTTTTGATAGCCATAAAACCTTCACACAATGAGTTTTCTTCCTTTCAAATCTTTGTACCTTTAAAACATTTTTTAATCTTCAAAAGATTTTTATATTTAAAAAATTTGGAATCAAAGTAATCTTTAAAGACCTCAAAACTAATAGTGCAGATAAATTCTTTATATATGAGACAAATATATTCTTGAGAGGTAAAGTGATGTTTACAGTCAACAACTGCATAGTGGCAGATGTAATACTTGAAATGGGTTTTGTGATTTTATATATATATATGTGTGTGTGTGTGTGTATACACACATGTATATGTATACTATATATACATATCTATGTATATATACACACACATATATAAAAAATATATATACATATATATGTACATATATGCGTATACATCTATATACAAGACCATGAGTGGGTTTTATGAAGCATAGGGGAAATTTCTTTATTGATTTGTAAATTGATAGGGAGATTTTGAGATACCGAAGAGAAAGATGCTTATTCCTTCACCAATACCACAATGTCTTTACTATTGTTACTGTCTTTATATGTATATGTATATATATTTTTTAGATGGAGTCTCCCTCTGTCACCAGGCTGGAGTGCAGTGGTGCGATCTCCGCTCACTGCAGCCTCTGCCTCCCAGGTTCAGACGATTCTCCTGCCTTAGCCTCTGGAGTAGCTGGTACTACAGATGCGTGCCACCATGCCCAGCTAATTTTTGTATTTTTAGTAGAGACAGGGTTTCACCATTTCAGCCAGGATGGTCTCGATCTCTTGATCTTATGATCTGCACAACTCGGCCACCCAAAGTGCTGGGATTACAGACGTAAGCCACTGTGTCCGCTTTGTGATTTTTATTATACTATATTGCTGAATTCATCAGTGTAAATAAAGGAATAATAAAACGGTTAAATGAAAGCAATTCATTAAAAATAAAGAAAAATGCCGATACGCTTTATGAAGTTGATGTTTGCATGGTAATTTTTATTGGATTTACTATTAAATAATCTAATGACATTACCAAAATTACAGTAGCCTATCTTCAGAGTTTTTCCTGTAATAAGCTTTCTTTAGAGCTATTTATTTCAATTTGAGGATAACTCTGCAAACTATTTTCATTTTCACTTTGGTATTCCTAATAAGGTGAACATATTGGTGTCTTATATCTAGTATTTATGTCATAATGTGCAATAACTTAATTTCCTGTAATGGCTTTGTTAAATAACTTTGTTTAATGGTCGCTTTAAAATAAATTATAAACTAGTTTAAAATTTAGGTACTTTCAAGAACTGTGTAAATTTAAGAATATGATAACTTAGATGGGAGGCAGTTAACAGTGTTTCAGAATATAGGCCCCAGAATCAGACTACTTTAGTTTAAATCGTGGTTCTGTTAGTGAGTTAGACCAGACCACAAAGCCTTGCTCCAGAGATGGGCAAGAATGATGACTTGACTTAAGTTGCTTTTGCTCAGATTACTATCAAAACAACAAAGAAATAATACAAAGGATATATGTGATGAGGATATGAGTGGCTGCAGTGCCCCTCTACTTCCCTTGTTTCTCACTGTGGTGATAGTGAAGTTTAGCAGTTGGCTCAGCCTGCAGAGATTAAGAAATCAGACAGGCCAGAGAAATTCAGAATAGTCATTAGTCACCTGAAGTTCTACCTAAACGTTAGGCATTGTCACCTAAAGTTCTACCTATTATTACATAAGACAATTCTTTTCTGTGTCTGAGGTTCATGTTTACATATTTTACTTCTTCGTGTATCACCAGGCCTTCAATAAACCTGGAAATAGCCTGAGAATGTCACTATTAGTTTTTTGATCTTTGAAAAAATTAATCTCTCTTGGCCCTAGTTCTGTCATCTGTGACAGTACTTAAAGGGGAAACAATACTTAAAGGGAGTGAGTATTGTTGGTTGGCTGGCCTAACTGTAATTTCCAGCTTCGTTCTCCTTTGCTTCATTATACAGTCTCCTGAATCAGCCTATCATGTTTTCTAATTTCGTTGATTGCATTGGTTTAGCATTAACTGATTTGGTATTAATTTATTGATGGCAAATACTAGTTTCATTATTACTGTGAGAGTGTTAATTATCATAAAAAAGATTATAAAAAGTATATACAAAAATTAAGTCAAGATGGATTAAAGATTTAAATATAAGATTTCCAACTAAACATTCTAGAAGACGACTTAGGAAATACTATTCTGGATACTGGCCTTGGCAAATAATTCATGGCTAAGTCCTCAAAAGCAATTGCAATAAAAATATAAGTTGCCAGGTGGGACCTAATTAAAATCAACAGAGTAAACAGACAACCTACAGAATGGGAGAGAATGTCTGCAAACTATGCATCTGATAAAGGTCTAATACAAGAATCTATAAGGAACTTAAACAACCTAACAAGCAAAAACCAAATAATCTCATTAAAAACTCGGCAGAGGACATGTAAAGACACTTTTTCTAAAAAAGACATACAAACAGCCAACAAACATGAAAAAATGCTCAACATCGCTAATCACTAGAGAAATGCAAATCAAAACCACAGTGAGATACCATCTCACACCAGTCAGAATGACGATTATTAAAAAGTCAAAAAATAACAGATGTTGGCAAGGCTGCAGAGAAAAGGGAACACCTTTACATTGTTGGTGGGAATGTAAATTAGTTCAGTTACTGTTGAAAGCAGTTTAGAGATTTCTCAAAGAACTTAAACTACCATTTTGACCCAGAAGTTTCATTATTGGGTACCTACCCAAAGGAATGCAAATTGTTCTACCTTTAAAACACATGCACTCATATTTTCATTGCAGCACTGTTTACACTAGCAAAGGCATGCCCATCAACAGTGGATTGGCTAAAGAAAATGTGGTACATATATATCATGGAACACTACGCAGCCATGGAAAGAAAAAAAATCATGTCTTTTGTAGCAACATGGATACAGCTGGAGGCCATTGTCCTAAGTGAATTAATGCAGGAACAGAAAACCAAATACTACAGTGTTCTTACTAGTAAGTGTGAGAGCTAAACATTGAGTACGCATGCACATAAATATGGGAATAATAAACACTGGGGACCTCTAGAGTTGCAAAGGCTGAAAAACTGCCTATTGAATACTATGCTTAGTACCTGGGTGACAGGATCATTTGTACGCCATACCTCAGCATTATACAATATACTTATGTAGCCAACCTGCATATGTACACCCTGAATGCAAAATAAAAGTCGAAATTATATGTATATATAATTTAAATATATATATATATATATCTAGATTCTATATATTCTATATATGTGAAAGTTCATAAAAAAGTAAAGCCATTTTTAGTGATGACTTGCCTATAGACTACACAAGAATAATAAGCCTAGTAGCAAGGAAAGGAGAAAGAAGTAGATGTTTGAAGAATAACTAGTCACATTAGGATATTAGTGGCAAAATACTGGAGCCCATGAACTTCCACCAATTGTTATGTTGATATATCTAGAACTACTTTTGAGTTTTAATCTCTGTAAGGCCTTATTCTTGAATTTCCATAAAACTGTGCAGCATTTTAATAGTCATTCTTCTTTCTTTTTTTTCTTTCCAACTTTTAGGTTCAGGAGGTACATATGCAGATTTGTTATATGGGTAAATTGTATGTCACAAGGTTTGGTGTACAAATTGTTTTGTCACCCAGATAATAAACATAGTACCCAAAAGGTAGTTATTTGATCACCACCCTCCACCCACTGTAGGTTCTAGTGTTTGTTGTTTCCTCCTTTGTGTTCATGTGTATCCAATGTTTAGCTCCCACTTATAAGTGAGAACATGTGGCATTTGGTTTTCAGTTCCTGTGTTAATTCATTTAGGTAGGATAATGGCCTCTAGCTTCATCTGTGTTGTTGCAAAGGACATACCTTTTTTATGGCTGTGTAGTATTCCATGGTATATATGTACCACATTTTCTTTATCCAGTCCGCTGTTTATGGGCACCAAGGTTGCTATTATATATATATACCTTACATAATAACAAAGTAAAGTGACTTACATTCCTCTGGGTATGTGCCTAGTAATGGGATTGCTAGGTTGAGTGGTAGTTTAAGTTCTTTGAGAAATCTCCAAACTGCTTTTCACAGTGGCTGGATTAATTTACATTCCCACCAGCAATGTATAAACATTCCCTTTTCTCCACAACCCTGTGAGCATCTGTTCTTTTTTGACTTTCATAATGGTCATTCTAACCAGGCTGAGATGGTATCTTAACTGTAGTTTTGATTTGCATTTCTCTAATGATTAGTGAGCATTTTTTTCTTGAACTCTTGACCTCAGGTGATCCACCTGCCTTGGCCTCCAAAGTGCTTGGATTACAGGCGTGAGCCACCACGCCCGGCCCTAGTGAGCATTTTTTTCTATGTTTATTGGCTATTTGTCTTCTTTTGAGAAGTATCTGTTCATGTCCTTTGCCCAGTTTTAAATAAGGTTGTTTATTTTTTGCTCATTAATTTTTTAAAGCGCCTTAGAGATTCTGGAGCTTTAAAACTTTATCAGATGCATAGTTTGCAGATATTTTCTCCCAGTCTATTTACTCTGCTGATGGTTTCTTTTCCTCTGTAGGAGCTCGTTATTTTAATTAGGTCCCATTCATCAATTTCTGTTTTTGTTGCAGTTGCTTTTGGTATCTGCATCATGAAATCTTTGCCAGGGCGTATGTCCAGAAAGGTATTTCCATCTTTCTTGATCTAGCTTTATAGAGATTCCTTGCAATTAAAAATAATAACTAGGCTGGGTGCAGTGGCTCACGCCTGTAATCCCTGCATTTTGGCAGACTGAGGCGGGTGGATTACAAGGTTAAGAGATTGAAACCGCCTGGCCAACATGGTGAAACCTCATCTCTACTAAAAATACATGAATTATGGGCGTGGTGGTGCATGCCTGTAGTCCTAGCTACTCAGGAGGATGAGGCAGGAGAATCATTTGAACCTGGGAGGTGGAGGTTGCAGTAAGCCGAGATTGTGCCTCTGCACTCCAGCCTGGTGACAGAGCAAGACTCTGTCTCAAAAAAACAAAAAAAACTAGAATAAATATTAAAATACAGTAAAGGGTTAACAAAGCTCTTTCCTTCTGTGTAAGAATTTGATTTTTTTCACTTTCTTTGTTCCCTTGGAAATATGATAAAGCAAGCAATGTTGCTTATGGTAAAAATGTTCCCTTATTCATTAGATGACTACAACTAGAGTAGGACAAATATATGATGAATGACTGAAGAGAAAGACATATCTTTGGGCTTTCCTGTGTGCAATGATTCTTGTACTTGAGTCTGTTCCTTTTAGACACTCTGAAAACTATGTTTATGGAGTCGCTACATAAGACACAAACTCCAGTGTGGCATGAGGCTTCTAAGCCAAGGTGGATATTCTGGTCATCCATTGTAATTCTCATTTCCTCATACCTGAGTTGTCACTGGAAAGACCAAAGGAGGAACACACGCATAAACACACACATGTACACTCACGCCACACTGTCAGATAACAGTCTGATGGAAACTGTTCTTACTCTGTCATGTTATATCTGACTCTTTAAAGGAAGTTAAAAGGATACGTGAAATTAACATTTGTGAAAAGAATTTGCTTTCTTTGGAGCAAAGATATTTCACAGTTTTATATTAATGGTTTCTAAGAATTTGGCCTGAGCATGAGTGGGAAGTTACTCAATTCAGTAAAAGGTACCCTGATGTTAAATCCTTACATCTGTCTCTTAACTCACATATTTAAAATGGTATCCATCTCTAAGCCTTCAAATCATGAAATTGAGATATGTTTTTAGAAAGTAAAACCTATATTAACCAGAACTTAATTTACCTAACCCGTCAACTTTTCACTGTACGCAATATCTAAAGAAAAGAAGCAAAGGACAGTCAAATAAGATCTTATTAGGGAGCTTGTTTTTTTAGGACTAATGTGTTTTATTCCTAAATGTATTTTAAGACTTATTCTGTATTTATTTCCACCATAATAACCCTCACCCTATCAGTCAGGGAGCCAATGTAGGGGTTCTGCCAGCTGTTAAGAATGTCTGTGCCAATTATGCATTCTGGCACTGGGGAAATGACCACAAGATGAGTCTGGGGATCTACTGGACAAATTTATAAGTCAGATCTGAGCTGTAACTCCATTAATGACCTGTCCTGCATGAGCCTCTACTTTAACTGGCAGACCACAATGACGTTTTGGGTCCCTTGGAGTCAATGTCAGCTCAGAGCCAGTAATAGAATAAACTCAGAGCTCAGAGCCAGTGTCCAGTAGTTCTTGAAATGTTTGATCATTTCCCTTTCCACAGTGCACAGTTACCCTGGTAAAAGGCTGGAGGTCTCCTTGGGGAAGGGTAGGAGAAAGACTCACTGCATGAACTGTTGATTATGTTGTGGGTTCCTTCCTCAAGGGGACCTCGCCATCCCCTCATTCCAGGGGTTCTGGGTCTGTAAACTGGCTCAAGTCTGGAAATTGATTGAAGGACCATGATTCTCTGTTTTTATAATTCAAGTTAGTCTTTTGTTCATTTGACCTTGAAGTTTTCTGCTTGTATAAATTAAGTAGAAATGCAGTAGGTTTCCTATCAATTTCACTTCTAGGAACACCGTGATTAATTAGGCAATGCCAGAGCTCTACATGAGTCAGACTATTCTGATTGCTGCTTTGTCTCTGCTGTCCATTATGGTAACCTACACCCACCTTGCCTTTGACAGTTGAGTGCTGCCACTTGGCCCTAGCCACCTTGGGATCCAATTATTCCCACTGTATTTAAATTTTGTAGTTGAGTGACTGTGGTTCCCACTGTTAGATCTGACATACAGAGAAGAGCAATTACAGGGCTCCTCAGAGATACAGGTGCTAACCTCACAAATCTATTTCACAAGGCATCGGTCAAGGGTATATCTTCTGGACCCTCCCCACTGGGATGAGTAGGTCTAAAGTGACTAATCTACTCCACTATCCCAATCTCTATAAGCTTTTGGATCCTTTCCTCTACATCAAACTAAGGGAAATCAGGGATTTCCAGCTTGCTCACAGTGGGCCATCTTTTAATCCATCTTTCAGCTTGTAGGGTCCAGCCCTGCAGGGTCCAGCCCTACAGGGTCCTGTGACTCCCTCTCTGTAGGTGTGGAGATGAAAAACTGTGGAAATAAAAGATGCAAGACACCAAGAAAGATAAAGCAGAGTTTGGGCCCAGGGGTCCACTGCCAATTAAAGTGTGGAGTCCGGCAGTGGCCCCGGGTGCCTGGACACTGTGACTTTTATTGAGCACAAAGCAGGGGAAGGGTAGGTAGGATGAGGTAATGGTGGTCAGTGATAGGGTCAGGTAAATCACATGTCTTGGAGACAGGAGCCCAAGACTTTGAAGAAGCCGAGGTGAGGAGGAAACCTAAGGTGTCAGCACTTTTTTCATAGTTATCAAGAAATAACAAGGTCACTACAATTTATGTTGCTATGACTAATTCTTATCTTCTAAGAAAAAGAGGAGCCAGGTGCAGAAGCAGAACTCGAAAGTAGAAATGGACAGCATCACATAGAGACAATTAAGTCCCTGGATGTTTATTCACTGCAGATTTAAATAATTGCTGTGATGTTAACCTGGTATTCAAGTGAAAAAGACACTTTGAGTTATCAAGTGAGACCTTATGATAAATGCCATTCAAAGACTGTTTATTGGCAAAAGCTTATGTAAATATAAGATCTGATTGTCCTGAACAGTAAACAGAACCTGTAAATTACGAATTACATAGTGTACACCATACTTTCATGAACAGACATTATATAATCAAATTATGTTTATAGTGTATTAAAGAAAAACTTCAGCCGAATTAAATTTAAAGGAGTTTAATTGAACAATGAACGATTCATGAATCAGGCAGCCCTCACAATCACAGTAGATTCAGAGAGACTCCAGAGCAGTTATGTGGTATAAGAAAATTTATAGACAAAATAAGGGAAGTGAGGTACAGAAATTGGAAATGAGTACAGGAACAACTGGATTGACTACAGCTCAGCTTTTACCTTATTTGAACACAGTTTGAGCACTCAGCAGTGTATGAGTGAAGTATGGCTGCTGGCATTGGTCAAGACTCACCTATTGTTACAGGTGCATACTCCTAAATTAGGTTTTCAATCTTGTGTACCTATTAAGTTAGGTTGCGGTTTGTCCACAATGACTCAACTATAGAAGTACAGAGTCCTTCTCAGACCACATTTAGTTCACTTTACCAATTCCCCCCTTTTGGTTATTTTCTCAAATTCGAGAGATTGACCAAAACTTTAGTCATCAATGTCACTATCACCATCTTAAATGTACTTATTTGGTCTTGAAACCCACTGGGAAACAGTAGAACAGTGAGTTTTGCAAAGGTAGGAACAAGGACTGAGTAGAGGGTAACTTCTTATATTGAAATGTCATATTGACAGGAGAAAAATAAAACCTGGTCTGTTCTAGTATCTGTGTATTTCCTTAAAGTCTTAATTTTGTTGTACCATTTAGCATAAGCAACTCCATTTTGGTTTAGTTTGATCTGTTGGGGTCTAGTGCATGAGCTTAGCCCAAAACAGTGACCACCCACTTAATTTTGTTTACACCTTTTTAGTCAGGTGAGAGTGTGACCAAAACTTAGGGCCTTAGTGCCATTCTCAGTTACCATCATTTTGGGTTTCCGGTCTCAGCTTGTCATTCATAGGTTATGGTGTCCTCATGGTCAAACATTTCTTTCAGTTCTTGTCATTCCAGTTGAAGAGAGGCCATTTGACATTTTAGAGATGGCTGCGTGTAAACATTTAAAATCTTTGAGAGAATACAGCACACCAGGGAGATGATTATTATAACTATCAGGAGAACAATATGATGACTCTGGAGTATGCTACTTACTCAGGGTCCCCATAAACCAAGCCACCTAAAATCAAATAGATTAAAGAATGAGCTAAAGAGTCTACTCACTTAACTAAGCAGTCTCTTCGTTAATCCCCTACAAGTGAATCTCTATAATCTACATTTGATGTATTTCTCCACAGGCTGCCAGTGCCAGCAGCTGCAGGGATACTTTTCTATTTAGCCAATTTTGTTATTTAGCATAACTTTCAAAAGAGAATTTAAAGTCTGTTGTGTAACTATGTACATTACAATAGAATCTGCTGTAGAGCCTATCATTAAGGATACATTTCTAATCATTGCCTTTTTTACTGCAAACTGTGGAAAAAGGACCTAACAAATGATGGCCTTCTAGAAGTGTGAAGGCCTCCTGGAAATGTTCTCTTTAACCTGTGATGTGGGTTAAGAGGAGTGAACCAATTTTGTGTTTCTGACTGATTATGAGGCAATGTATATACCGTCAAAGTTTCTCATGTACATTGGGCCTTCATTTTTTATCTGTCAAGGTATCAGTTTATCCATATGTAAGGATGGCTGCAAGATCCTTCACAAATAAAAGTATACCTGTGAGTGCACACAAGAGACCTCTTTTTTTATTATATTGTTCATAGAGGCATAAGCAGGGGAAAAAAGCATTCAAAGATAAGAGTGTCATGATAGTAGAGAAGTCTTGATTTGATATCTTGGGAAAAGCTGTCATTTTGGGGAAAGATGCCATCTTCTTCTGGGGAGAAACTTTACTGGTTAGCTTAACCGTAAGGGTGCCAATGGGTGTACAGTTCCCAGAGTGTGGAGGTACCTTTCCCAGTTGTGAGATTATGAACCCAAAGTTCAAGGTTCTAAAGTTTTTTTGCAGTGTAGATGGCATGGGTAGTCTTTCTCTGATGTTTTCAGAAGATGCACTCTTGGGGTTCTAGACTGTGAAAGGGTTGACTGTCCTCAATGAACTATAAAAAGCTTTCTTTACCTGGTGAAAATACACTGTAGCATAATATATGTTATAACATCAGCCCACTTGCATGGGAGAGCTTTTATACAACCAGAAAACGTGCATTGAAAATGACAATTGAATGACATCTCTTTATAAAATGTTTAAATGGCCCATTGGGTAACCAAATGTACCTGAAGCTCTGATTGTTTTCCCAGGAATATAGGCTTGATAAACCAAACATTGGTTATAAACTGTTTTAGCAATTTATAAGTTACCACACCAGTATGTTTAATTTGAATTGTTTTCTCTTTTCTGTGATGTTTTGGAATGCATAACTTTTAATAGCAAAAGTTTAAGGACTCAGGAAGGACAAGGTTCTTCAAGAGTCCAAGAGTCCAAGCTTAACATTGGACTTAAGTCATCTTGAATACCAGTTGTTTTTTCCAGTTTAGGTGCGTAGCATTGATAACTAACTGATGGGTTATCATAGGTAATTTGACTTATGTTATCAGAAACATGTATTCAGGAGTGCTTTTCAGGGTTCTTTCCATCCTTTCATGAACCTCCTAAAAGACAACATATTCTAGGATTTTGTGTGCTTGTGAAGTTTTTAGAAACTGCACTAGCATTAAGCAATTAACTGAAAATGACTTTAAATAATCATAGTTAAAAACACAGTTGACAAGAAAATTTGGTTATTTCTGTGGTCTGTAATAACGTAATGTAACCGTGATTACGATTGATAGCATATACTTAGACATATTAGAATTTTAGAAATCCCATACAATTTTGGAACATATTGATGACATACATTAAAATATAACCTAAAGAAGGTTAAGCATTGTTTTTTATTTTTACAGTGCTTCCCAAATAACATGTCAACTAATTCTGTTTACCTGTCTTTTGGATTCTTCAGGGGCTCTCTGTAGCATTCCAAAGTTAGAGGTTAGAAAAGCTAATTTTGAAGCTGAAATTTGATTTTGGGAAGACTATTAAATATGTTAAAGGTTTAAAACACTTCATATTATGAAATACAATTCCAGGTCACCATAAGTAATTCATTTAGCCAAAATGATGACTTAAAGAATTTTTAAAAAGGCAAAAACCTTTTACTCATTAATAGAGGGAAGACTTAGCTTTTTAAATAATCTGTCTCTTATCTTTCCCTTCTTTTTTTCCCTAGTTTATTCCAAAGGGAAACAAGTCTTTCATTATCCTTTAATATTACATGAAAATCTTGTTGAAGAGAGAGCCAAATTTCACCCTTTCAGAAGTCTGCTATTAATGTCAACCCCAATTATTAACAAAACTGTGTAGACAAATTTATTAATCTTAATCACTTTGGCTAAAGGTGAGATTCTTATAAACCTTGCATAACACTTTAGAATTTTTGCTAAAGAGCAGATCAGTGCTCTAAGAAAAACCTGTTGTGCTTTTAATGTTCAATTTATGTAAAAACCGAATAATATCCCTTTAACTTTAGCCAGTATGTTTACATACAGAATGTCTTTTACAATTAATTTTTTTTTTTTTTTGAGACAGAGTCTTGCTCTATCACCAGGCTGGAGCACAGTGGCGCAATCTTGGCTCACTGCAACCTCCGTGTCCCAGGTTCAAGTGATTCTTCCGCCTCAGCCTCCCGAGTAGCTGGGACTACAGGCATGTGCCAAATGCCCAGCTAATTTTTGTATTTTTAGTAGAGACGGGGTTTTACCATGTTGGCCAGGATGGTCTTGATCTCTGGACCTCGTGATCCACCTACCTCGGCCTCCCAAAGTGCTGGGATTACAGGTGTGAGCCACCGTGCCCGGCCACAATTAATTTTTATAAACTTTCCATGACTTGCTCAACCTTTAGCTTTGTCTTATCTAATTTAAAACCATACTTTAACCCTCTATACTAGGAAAAAATTTATATTTTCATGCTTTCTTATAATTTTTTTAACCAAAAACAAATTTTACTTTCCTTACATACCTTGTGTGTAAACTGGTTTTTCAGTAGGCTCAATTATATATTATAATGGTAGCTTATATATTATATATATATGGTAAATTATATATTATAATTTATACACCAAAGGTAATGTTTACCTTTGGTGCCTAAATTTTCCTTTCACAAATCCTTTCATGACTTACATAGACCACCTACTGCAACATGCTTGAAATTTCTGATTGGTCTTAAGCATCCTCTTTTTAACCAACCAGTTATTTTACTTTAGGACAAGAATTTACCTTACAGGATCCTTTCTTATATAAAAAAATTTTTTTTTTTATAACTTTCTTTGTATAGCTAGAGGGCATGGCTAATTCCCCATGTCTGTAGGCCTTATCTAGAGTCTAAGGTTTCCACGGTAGGTAATTTGAACAATTTTCAAAAGTCAAAGCAGTTTATGACCTTAAAGCATTTAGCGTTTAACATCTGACCTGCCTGATTTAGAACAAATGTCTTTATCTTACCAATAATCTTTAATACTTTTTATTTCCCAAAGATTACTAAAGTTACATGAAATAGAAAATATTACAGTTTTTTCTTTCAAATATTTGACTTAAGCTCTTATTTTTTTAAGCCAATTAATTGAGCCCTTCTATAGAAACATAACACACACAACATATTTATAACTATACAAATAGACAGAAGAAGGTCCAATAGTTGTAAGTTTTTTATTTGCCAGTTTTTAAGGTTTTTATTTAGATTATTGGCTTTAGGGTGGAGTCCTTGGAGGAACAGGGCCAGGAACATGCAGTTTCTACAGCCTAATATAATAAGCAGACACAGCTGGAAGGCAAAACAGATCTCCAGAAATTAAGGGTCCCATTCCCATTTTTATATCAGATCCTGGATCCCCAAAAGGGGGAATCATCCCATTTCCCATAGGTGTCTAATCTCACAGTGCAGTGTGGGGACATTTTTATAACTTCTAGGTGGCCAAGAGCATGCTTCTCTGATCCAAATGTGGAGAACTGAATATTTCCCCATAATTGCTATTTGCTATCCCTGAAAGTATTTCCTACTTAGTTGTTACACAGCAAAGCTCTCTCATAATGTGAAGTAATTTCTGATACTCCCAAAAGTCAAAAACGTCAGATAATGCAATACAAAACATAACAGAGCCTTAGATTTTGAGAAGGATCTATCTGCTTTTAATTCCTGAGGTTTCTTGAGGCAAACAGGTTTTTCCCAAAACAGGGTCTGTAGTGCCTCCTCTGCTTTTCCCAAGGAGTCCCAGGCTGTTAGAGCTTGAATATCCGCTTTAAATTAAGCTGACTTTTAACTATAGCACTCGTTATAAAAGTCCTTTTAAATTTTTTATTACCTGACTTTAGCCAGGACAAATAGCCAATACTGGCTCAGACAAGAAAAAATTCTTGGAGAGGAAGAGAATCAGCAAATGGTAAAGTTCATACAGTTAGTTACCAAACCTGAAAGGACTCATTCCCTAAGCCAGGAATTGAACTAGGGCCACCACTGTAAAAAGGCAAGGCCTTAGCTACTGAGCTACAGTATTAGACAGCTTCCATTGCTCTTCCCAGAAGTCTAGAGCAGTCAGTTTTGAGTTTGCAAAGCCTTTTTACTGCTCAAAATAATTTTTGGAGCTAGCTATGGCATGAACCCCAAAATTTCTTTTCACTGTAAGGCAGAGACTAAGAGAAAGTACCACCATGTGGTTACAAGATTAAGCTCCCAAGGACAAAACCAGATGGAGACCTCAACCAGTTTTTTTGTTTGTTTTAGAGAACTGCAGCAAAGTTTGTTATTGACCAGCTTGCTAGGCCATCTTGAATAGTGAGCTTATGGATCCTAAGCCTGTGTTCTATCCTAAGGTACTCTTTATGACAGAACCATACAGAAAGATAGATAAAGCACACCAAATTCCCTACAGCTTAAAAATAGCCTCAGAATCCTTTTTTGCATTAATTAAAATGTTACAGAGGAGATAAAGTGATTTTTACCATTCATTTAATCAGGTTGCATAGAGAGAGAGAGGCTATAAGTCTGGTAAGAAAATTCTTGCCCTTTTATTGGCCTGTCAAGTTTCTGGGTTCCTCTTCCCTGAGCAGCCCTAGTGACCCTGCTTACCACACCATACTTCCAGGGGCCAAACTGCATCAGAAAGAAAAATAATGGAAGCACAGGCAAAATTATCTCAATTTTGCAAGTTGCTGCCCAACTGGCTGCATGGGAGACCCGAATTCTAATATTTTCCCTTCTGACCAGAGCAAAATATGTGTGCTTTAAATAAAAATATTGAAATCTTTTTAGAAGCTTCTGCATATCAATAGGCATCCCTAGATGCAACTAATTTGGGAGCCTCATTGTTTTAAATGCACTTCAGTGTGTTGTTCATTTGGAATGTTCTACTGTAAGGTATCTTTAGTAAGATCTCACCATTTCTGTGAGACTTCACTGTTTCTGGGGCCTAATACTGAGGCATGTATAAGCCAGAAGGAACTCAGTTCTTCAGAAATTAAGGATCCCATTTTTACCAAAAATACTGGCTTTACTCTCGAGTTTTCTCAAGTAACTTAGTCAATGATTTGTTTTCCTACCTAAGCACACAAGAAAAATAAAACAAAGGGTAGAATACAAAAATCCCTGCCAATTTATTTTTATTTTGAGACAGAGTCTTGCTCTGTTGCCAGGCTGGAGTGCAGTGGCGTCATCTTGGCTCACTGCAACCTCCGCCCTGCCCGCCACTGGGTTCAAGTGATTCTCCTGCCTCAGTCTCCCATGTGCACCACCATGCCCAGCTAATTTTTTTGTATTTTCAGTGGAGACAGGGTTTCACCGAGTTGGCCAAGATGATCTTGATCTCTTGACCTCATGATTCACCCACCTCGGCTTCTCAAAGTTCTGGGATTACAGGCATGAGCCACCATGCTGGGCACATCCCTGCCAAATTTTTAAAAGCCAATTATAGCCTCTGCAATATTACCATTTACTACCAGTTTCTTTCTGACCCAATCAGATGTAAGAAGCCTCTAACTGGATTCAAGCCAGTTAATTACTGGATCAAATCTGATCCTGGACCCAGTCCACTTTGTGTCACGGCTTCCAGACCCAGTTTGGATCAGAAATTTGCTCAGAGAAACTTGTAGAGCCCAAAACAAATCAGTGGAACTCTGAAATCCATGGCTGGGAATCATGGGTAAGTTCTCTCTTAAAAGAGAGAGAACTTTGAGACATCATTGGACACCAGTGGTTCCTGCAGGTACCTTGCTTATTAACTCAGCACTCCTGGGGGACATTAAAGCTTACTTTGCATCCCACTTCTGACACCATCTGTTAAAAGAACAACTTCAGCCAAATTAAATTTAAAGGAGTTTAATGGAGCAATGAACGATTCATGAATCAGGCATCCCCTAGAATCACAGCAGATTCAGAGAGACTCCAGTGTAGCCACATGGTGAAAGAAGATTTATAGACAAAAAAAGGGAAGTGAGGGACAGAAATTCGAAGTGAGGGACAGAAACAACTGGATTGGTTACAAGTTGGCATTTTACTTATTTGCACACAGTTTGAGCACTTGGCAGTGTATGAGGGGTTGAAGTATGGCTGCTGGAATTGTCTGAGACTCAGCTGTTGTTACAGGTGCATACTGTTAAGTTAGGTTTTCAATCTTGTCTACCTGTTAAGTTAGGTTGCAGTTTGTCCACAAGGACTCAAATATAGAAGTATGGAGTCTTTCTCAGGCCATTTTAGTTTGCTTTAACAATTACGGATATCAAAATACAGAAAAAACTTAAATGTAGAAAGAACCAGACCTGAAGGTCGTCTGTTAAACAAAGCAGCAGGCATTTAGTTTTTGGAAAATAATGTTGTCTTTCAAATGGGATTGTTTTTAGAGTATTATTCGTTTGCTAGTTTTGTTAGAATTTAATTTATAATTTTCTCTTGTTCTGTAGTTTCATAAGATATATAAGCCTAAGTAGTTTGTTTACAGGTGTGTATTTAAGTACTGTTATATAAATAATTTAACACTTGGACCTAGTGAGAATTACTTTTTTCTCTAGAAAAGAGTTCTGTACATTTCTTAAGTTTTAGAAACAGTGAATTAGAATTTGTGGTTGGATTTTGAAATGTTTGAAATCCATTCTGTTTCCCAACTTCTCTTCTTCCATATTATTACAAATACAGTGTTTTATAATATATTGATTATGTTAATAGTCATAGCACTTGTATTGAGGTTCAAAATTATCTCTGGGAGAAATGTTGATTAAATTTATGATTTTAAGTTGAAATTAGTACTTCTTTATGATTGATACTGACATTTTATAGCTATTGAATAATTATTTAGTTTCATAGAGTGAAACTAACCCTAAACAGAAAACATGGCTTAAACAAATACTCATGTTTATATTGACACTTGGAGTGTCAATTCAGTCTTGTTTAACAAAGGAATATATGATTGATATTTACTTAATGTAAATTAATGATCTTAAGTTTTAAAAAAGAAAAAATATATTTTCTGTTTTCAGAGCAATGACTTTCACTATTCTGTGAAGATGAATCAGTAACAGCTGAAGATCTGATCTTTGAACGTGGCAGGGTTGGAACACTTTCAAAGTAGAAATCTAGCCAATTTTCAAGAAAAATCATAATGTTTCAGTTTTGAACTTTAATGTAGTTGGAACATATGTAGCAGAACATTTTCTTCTTGCTGTCTCCTGCCAAACTAATTATGTATGCCACATTAATTTTTCCCTTATGCTTGGGAAACTTAAGATACGGTAGAATGGAGAATTTTTTGATTATTATTCATCAGTTTTAATGGTAGGGTGAAGATGAAAAGTATCAAAGAGAGATATTATTTTCTCCTAGAGAAATTATGCAAAATTAAAATATTTCATTCACTTAAAATTATTTACTGAGTTCTTACTATATGCCGGGCTCCGGTATGTAGTGTGAGTGATACAGTGGTCAACAAGACAGATATAGTCCCTGCCCTCAGAACACTTATCTTCTAATGGAGGTGGTGGTGATAGGAGATGGTGGGGATTTCAGATTCATAGATGTTCTGTAGAAAGTAAAACGCATAGTAAGATAGATTACCATAGCTGAGGCTGGAATTATATGAAGATCTGGGAGGAGTGAAGTCTAAATTTGGTCAGCAGCCACTTAAGTGGGAAAGGCTTGGCATATTCTAGGAACAGAAAGGCCAGTGTGGAGGGAGCATAGAGAATGTGGGTGGTAGAGGCTAAAGTTGGAGAGAGAGAGAGACGAGATTAAATGAGCCTTTTAGATGATGTAAGAAGTTTCAATTTCACTCTAAATACAATGGGGATGCATGGAACTGCAGGTGAACAACAACAAAAAGATCTAATGGGGAGTCCTTGGAAACTTTTCAGTGGGAACATTTTATTATTTGGCTTATTTAAGGAAGATCACTCTGGGGGCTTTTAGAAGAATGAACTGAAAGAGGGTGAGAGTAGAAGCAGAAGGCCAGGTAGGGAGCTATTCCAGCATCTAGCCAGAAGATGACAGTTGTTGGTGTTAGGGATATGGAATAGATTTGTGGATCTTGTGAGGAGTGATTGGATTGGAGATGTGCTCTTGTGCTACACTGATTGTACTTGCTGATCAGTTCCATGTTTTTATACTCAAGCGTTTGGGATTCTGAAAGTTAAATCTTTGGGGCATCAAAGTTTAATGTGGACTCTGCATCTTGAGAATGTGAAATTTTACTAAAAAATATTTTCAATACCTGAGGAAGACAGTTCTTTTACCTTCCCTTTGCTATATGGCATAAAGTATACATTGTTCGGAAAAACATTAGTATCTTGAAATTCTGTTGATAAGTTTATGCCAGATTGCTCTAATTTCTCTACTTTAAAATATATACTACAGAAAGATATGAAGAAAATAATTAAAACACCTTCAAATATGTAGTGGAAAATTTATTTTTTTTAAGGAGGAGTAAAATGAACACAATTGCTACATGATATAAATAAATTTATGTTTAACTTTTTCCTTTTATCTAAATTATATGTTTACTGGAGTTTTTTGTTTTTGTTTTTGTTTTTTCCTAGTCACATTGTCCTAATGCTTGCAGATGATATGGCCTGTAATCCTAGAAATCCCAAACCAGCTACAGTGTTTAGTCACAAGAATATGGAACTAAATGTATATGGAGATGATGTGGAAGTGGATTATAGAAGTTATGAGGTAAATTGTTTAATCTAGCCATATTTTTGAAATGGCATTGTTATTTTTAAGCTCTAAAACAATGGCAGAATAAAATTGTCTTATTATTTTTCTTTAAACTTAATTGTCACTTAAGCCTTGATGTAACAGTTGTCTCTGGAGTTCATATTAAGGCAATGATACATAGGAAAAATATTAAAACATGAACATTTTACGTTTGTATCTAGGACAGAAAAACTATATTGGCTTCAATGTTAGAGTATTATAGTGAGGTTTCATGTGTCAATTTTTTTAACGATAAATATATTTCATAGGAAACATTTTTCATATTTGACCTAAAATTTTATTAGTTTTAATAATTGTATTAATTGTGGAAAAACTATAGTGACTAACAACTCACCCATATTTTCACTACTTAGAAATAACCACTATCAGTATGCTTCCAGTGTTTTTAATGAATATGTGATTAGAAATTAAGATGTAAATGTAAAAAACTGGTATTACACTGTACTTTTGTCCCTTTGAAACTTTATTTTTAATTTAATAGATTGTGAATATGCTTAATATTGGAAGTCCTCTTTTGTGAAATCTTTTTAGATAATCCTTCCCCTTTTACCAAGCCTATCAAAAGTAAGACAATTTCCTGTGTGTTCCCAGACTGCTTTTGAAGCAATTTTAAAAGTTTGTCTATCTCCTCCTAGACTGTAAGCTAGGAGGGCCTGTATCTTATATGTCATAAAGCTGGCAAGTACCTGTATCCTGTGTTAGGGGCTCAAAAATGTTGGCTCATTGAATTAAATATGTGTGTTTCACTTTTTACTTGTTTATTTTTAGTCGTCTTAAAATGTAGCCCCCAAATTTTCCTTCCTTGTGTTGGCCAACAAGAAGTCCTATTAAAACAGTTAGCATTTTGCTGTCTTGCAGGAAAAATGTAAATCAGTTTATACACACACAAATGTGTATACATATAATTTATACACTCATGTTCTAGGGAATAGTTGAACAAGAAAACTGGATAGATTTTTTACTTTTTAAATGTAGATATGCATAATATATGACTCAGCTGTTGGCTTTAAATCAGTGTTTTACTCTCTACAACTTTAAACATGCCTTCAAAGAATCCTAGAGGGATAGAAATTCTAGATTGGGAAATCTTGTTTAAAGTGTTATGAAGTTTTTACACATTGAAGATACCACTAACTAAATCTAAGAAACAAAGTGCATTCAAAAAGTAAAGATATGTAATTTTGGGGAAATATATATGAAACTTTTTTTTTTCAACCTTTATTTTAAATGCAGGGGATACGTGTGCAGGTTTGTTACAAAGGTATATTGTGTGATGCTGAGGTTTGGGGTATGATTGAGCCTGTGATCCAAGTAGTGAACATGGTTATTTCGTGGTTCATCTATAGTTGACTAAGTAGTTGTACAGATTAGCTGCAATAATGTAGCTGAATTTATTTAAAATTTCTTATATTTCATATCTTCCCACAGAATTGCCTGTGCAGAGAGATTAATAATTTTTTTTTTAGAGTTGGAGTTTTGCTCTGTCACCCAGGTAGGAGTATAGTGGCCCTATCATAGCTCACTGCAGCCTTGAACTCCTGGGCTCAAGTGATCCTCCTGCCTCAGCCTCCTGAGTAGCAGGGACTACAGGTATGCACCACCATGCCTGGCTAATTTATTTTATTTTTCCAGAGAGGGGGTCTTACTATGTTCAGGCTGTTTTTGAACACTTGGCCTCAAGTGATCCTCCTGCCTCAGCCTCCTGAGTAGTTGGAATTACATGTGTGAGCCATCATGCCCAGCCAGATTAATAATTTTGCACCTTTTTAGTAGTTTTTTTATTTTTTTTTATTTATTTTTTTTTTTATTTTTTGTTTTTGTTTTTGTTTTTTTTTTTTTTTGAGACGGAGTTTAGCTCTTGTTACCCAGGCTGGAGTGCAATGGCACGACCTCGGCTCACCGCAACCTCTGCCTCCTGGGTTCAAGCAATTCTCCTGCCTCAGCCTCCCGAGCAGCTGGGACTACAGGCACGTGCCACCATGCCCAGCTAATTTTTGTATTTTTAGTAGAGATGGGGTTTCACCATGTTGACCAGGATGGTCTCGATCTCTTGACCTCGTGATCCACCCGCCTCGGCCTCCCAAAGTGCTGGGATTACAGGCGTGAGCC
>PVKV010016419.1:0-50807 GCA_004027835.1 Alouatta palliata
AAAAAAAAAAAAAAAAGAATATCTATTATTAACTGAAGGCCTGTTATGTTCTAGGCACTGTCCTATGTCCTTTATATATAAAATGTCCAATCCTCAAAGTAATTCAGCAAGGCGGGTCTTATAGTCATTCTTCTGATAGAAAAAGTGGGAATCAAAGCTGGGTAGTCCAGGGCTGGGCTCGGTGGCTCACACCTGTAATCCCAGCACTTTGGGAGGCCTTGGTGGGAGGATCACTTGAGCTGAGGAGTTCAAGGCCAGTGTTGGGCAGGCACTAGGCACATAGTGAGACCTTGTATCAAAAAAAAAGAAAGAAAAAATGGGCCGGGTGAGGTGGTTCACACCTGTAATCCCAGCACTTTGGGGAGGCTGAGGAGGGTGGATCATGAGGTTAACAGATTGAGACCTGCTGGGCATGGTGGCATATGCCTGTGGTCCCAGCTACTCGGGAGGCTGAGGCTGGAGGATTGCTTGAGTCCAGGAGTTCTGGGCTGTAGTGTGCTATGCCGATTGGGTGTCCGCACTAAGTTCGGCATCAATATGTTGACCTTCTGAGAGCAGGGGATCACCAGGTTGCCTAAGGAGGGGTGAACCAGCCCAGGTTGGAAACGGAGCAGGTCAAAACTCCCGTGCTGTTCAGTAGTGGGATCGTGCCTGTGAATAGCCACTGCACTCCAGCCTGGGCAACAGAGCGAGACCCTGTCTGTAAAAAAAAAGAGTTCAAGACCATCCTGGCCAACATGATGAAACCCCATCTCTGCTAAAAATACAAAAATTGGCTGGGTGTGGTGGTGCCTGCCTGTAGTCCCAGCTACTCAGGAGGCCGAGAGGTAGGTGAATTGCTTGAACCCAGGAGGCGGAGATTGCAGTGAGCCGAGATCGTGCCACTGCACTCCAGCCTCGCGACAGAGCGACACTCTGTCTCAAAAAAAAAAAAAAAAAGAAAAGAGAGAAAAAAAAAGATGAGTAGCTGCATAGAACAAGGCTGAGATTTGCATCCAGGTCTGTCTGGCTTCACATCTAGGTTCCTTACTCCAGCCGGATTGGTCCAGCTCTTGTGAAACTGCAGCTTCTGTCTGTGGTTTCTGTTTCAGAATCTTCATTAATTTATTTCCTTCCTTCTTTCCTCCCTCCCTCCCTCCCTCCCTCCCTCCCTCTCTCCCTCTCTCTCTTTCTTTCTTTCCTTTTTTTTTTGAGACAGAGTCTTGCTCTGTCCCCAGACTGGAGGGCAGTGACGCGACCTCGGCTCATTGCAACTTCCGCCTCCTGATTCAAACAATTCTCCTGCCTCAGCCTCCCGAGTAGCTGGGACTACAGCCACATGCCACCACGCCAAGCTAATTTTTGTATTTTTAGTGGAGACAGGGTTGCACCATGTTGGCCAGGATGGTCTTGATGTCTTGACTTTGAGATCCACCTGCCCAAAGTGCTGGGATTACAGGCCTGAGCCATT
This sequence comes from Alouatta palliata, assembly GCA_004027835.1. NCBI lineage: Eukaryota > Metazoa > Chordata > Mammalia > Primates > Atelidae > Alouatta > Alouatta palliata. Next base: position 1,451 of record PVKV010016419.1, read on the forward strand.
GCACCCAGCCTAATTTCTTACTCTTAAAGGATTCGGTCTTGCAGCCCATCTCCCCAGCCTGTCTGGAATGTGGGATGGAAGTTTCTTTGCCGTGGCGAGTGTCAGACAGTCCAGTTTCAGTTTGGTGTTGAGGAACAACAGCAGCATCCACACCAAGGTGACAGCTGCTACAACACAGCTTTGGGCAGCTGCTCCTCTGGACCCTGGGGCTCCAGGGAACTGGAGTCCATCCACGAGACAGGCAGGGTGTGGCTGCAGCCTCCTGGGGAAGAGGGAGCTGCGTGTGTAAAGCCACTCCTCAGTAGGGAGCCTGGCTGCCACCTCTCTTGTTTGGACAGATGTGAGGGAATTTGGTCACTTGTAGTAAATGTGCCACCAAGCTCAAGGTTTCTACTGTGGAACAGCAGTTCCAAAATGTCGGGCAATGGTGCTGGGTGCTGCAGTGATAAATTTAAGTAATTCATGGGCAGGACCTGAGTCACATTGAGACATTCAGCAAGACGCTTATTTATTTTTCAATTTCCCTTCAATATTTACAGTCCTGTCAGGGCCTACTTTTTTTTTTTTTTTTTTTTTTTCTTGAGACAGAGTCTTGCTGTGTCGCCAGGCTGGAGTGCAGTGGCACATTCTTGGCTCATTGCAGTCTCCGCTTTCCAGGTTCAAGCAGTTCTCCTGCCTCAACCTCTTGAGTAGCTGAGATTACAGGCAGGCGCCGCCACTCCCAGCTAATTTTTGTATTTTTAGTAGAGACAGGGTTTTACCAGGTTGGCTAGAGATGGTCTTGGTCTCCTGACCTTGTGATCTGCCCACCTTGGCCTCCCAAAGTTCTGGGATTACAGGCATCCGAGGGTCCACTTTTAAACACTAGACACTTGCTAACTTCTCAGCAATAAAGAAAGGAGGGGCCAGGCGCAGCGGCTCATGCCTGTAATCCTAACACTTTGGGAGGCCAAGGTGGGTGGATCACTTTAGGTCAGGCGTTTGAGACCAGCCTGGCCAACATGCTGAAACTGTCTCTACTAAAAATAAAAAATTGGGTCGGCATGGTAGTGCACACCTGTAATCCCAGCTACTTGGGAGGCTGAGACACAAGAATTGCTTGAACCTGGGAGGCGGAGGTTGCAGTGAGCTGAGATGGTGGCACTGCACTCCAGCCTGGACAGCAGAGTGAGACTCCATCTCAAAAAAAAAAAAAAAGGAAAAAGAAAGGAGGAGCAGCAGCAGGGCTCAGGCTTTGGGCTCAGAGGCTCTGCCAGCTGCAGCAGCCAGCTGGAGTGGAGTAACACAGTTTGCCTTTCATTGTGCTGGTTTTGTTATTTATCTTCTATTTACGGCAAGTGATACTGGTTTCTAGTTATGGTAATGGCATGAAGTTATCTTTTTAAAAAAATTTTTTTTGAGACTGCATCTTGCTGTGTCCCCAAGACTGGAGTACAGTGGCATGATAGGGCTCACGGCAGCCTCAACCTCCCCGGGTTCAAGTGATCCTCCCTCCTTAGCCCTCAAGTAGCTGGGACTGTAGGCAGGTGCCAACATGCCTGGCTAATTATTTTTGAATTTTAGTAGAGATGAGGTCTCACCATGTTGCTCAGGATGGTTTCGAACTCCTGAACTCAAGTGATCTTTCTGCTTTGGGCTCCCAAAGTGTTGGGATTACAGGTGTGAGCCATGCTTGGCCAGAGGTTATCATTTAAAATATATTTATGTGAATGGTATGAATCCATTTAAAACAAATAGTGTATTATAAAACCTAGAGCAGGTGTTCTCAACTGGGCACACGTGGCATTTGGGGCCGGATACTTCTCTGCTGTGGAGGTTGTCTGTGCATCGTAAGGTATCTCTCAGCATCCCTGGCTGCCTCCATTCACCAGATGAGAGTAGCATCTTGGAGTTGTGATGACTAACAATGTCTCCAGATATTGCCAGATACCCACCCTAGGGGTGCAAAACTGCTTCTAGTTGAGAACTGATGTAAGGCAATCACATTTAGACAAAATCGTTTAGGTAGAAGTTAGAGTTATTTGGAGATCATAGAAATCCCATGTGTGCATGAAAATGGCTGAAGTTTAGAAACTGTTTAGGCAAGTTTCCCTCTGTTGTGAGGTCCACCTGCTAACGTTCACACGTGCGTCTTTGGCACTGACATCAGTTAAAGAGTAAGGTGGGAGGAGGTGTCTGGAAAGGGATGCTCTCCAGCAGTGTTGCCCAGTAGAACTCTCAGCCGTGATGGAATGTTCTGTGTCCGCCCAGTCTAGTTCGTATTTAAGTGGTCACATGTAGCTACGAACACTCAGTGTGCCTAGGGGAAGAGGAGGACTTGGGTTATTTTAATTAATTGAAACTTAAAATAGCCACATGTGGTAGAAGCTGCTAAGGTGAACTGGACAGCACAACTGTAAAGAAGAGTATGGCCAGGTGTGGTGGCTCATGTCTGTAATCCCAGCACTTTGGGAGGCCGAGGCAGGTGGATCACGAAGTCAGGAGATCGAGACCATCCTGGCTAACACAGTGAAAACTGGTCTTTACTAAAAATACAAAAAATTAGCCGGGTGTGGTGGCACGTGCCTGTAATCCCAGGTACTCAGGAGGCTGAGGCAGGAGAATCGCATGAACCCGGGAGGCGGAGGTTGCAGTGAGCCGAGATCGTGCCACTGTACTCCAGCCTGGGTGACAGAGCGAGACTCTGTCTCTAAATAAATAATAATGAAATGAAGTAAATTGGCTTGAGTAAAGTAAAATACAACAGAAGCCATTTTATTGACTCTGAGGCTGCAAGTCCAGGGGTGGGTGAGTCTTTCTGTTTCCCCGAGGTTATCAGGAACTTCTCATCTCTGCTGTCCTCCTGTGGGCTTCATTTTCAGGCTGATTAATCCCTAAACGGGAACAAGGCGTCTGTCCCCTGCCCAGCATGTTTTCTGCTACCTTGGCAACCCCAGGGAGAAGAACACGTCTTTCTGAGTATTTTTAGCAAAATCCCAGCCAGGAGTCTCACTGTCCCTTCTCAAGCCAGTCACTGTGTCCAGAACATCCAGGGCTCTCCCTGGCTAAGCCTGGAGCCTGCACTCATCATACCTGAAATTCAGAGATGAGATTGGGCTCAGCTAAACCGGTGGAAAGAAGATGGAGGAAATTGACTTTTAAAACCATGATTAACGAGTAAGCGGGCTGGGTGCAGTGGCTCATGCCTGTAATCCCAGCATTTTGGGAGGTCGAGGTGGGTGGATCACTTCAGGTCTGGCCTGGCCAAGATGGTGAAACCCCCATGTCTACTAAAAGTACAAAAATTAGCCAGGCATGGTGGTGGGCACCTGTAATCTCAGCTACTCAGGAGGCTGAGCCTTAAACCCAGGAGGTCGAAGTTGCAGTGAGCTGAGATAGCACCACTGCATTCCAGCCTGGGTGACAGAGTGAGACTTTGTCTCAAAAAAAAAGGGCTGGGTTCGGTGGCTCATGCTTGTAATCCCAGCACTTTCAGAGGCCGAGGTGGGTGGATTATGAGGTCAGGAGTTCGAGACCAGCCTGGCCGACACAGTGAAACCATGTCTCTACTAAAAAATACAAAAAGTAGTTGGGCATGGTGGTGGGCGCCTGTAATCCCAGCTACTTGGGAGACTGAGGCAGGACAATCGCTTCAACGCGGGAAGGCAGAGGTTGCAGTGAGCCAAGATCGTGCACTGCACTCCGGCCTGGGCGACAGAGCTAGACTCTGTCTCAAAGAAAAAATAAATAAATAAAGGCTGGTTGAGGTGGGTCACTCCTGTAATCCCAACACTTTGAGAGGCTGAGGTGGGTGGATCACAAGGTCAGGAGTTCAAGATCTGCTTGACCAACATGATGAAACCCCGTCTCTACCAAAAATTCAAAAGTTAGCTGGGTGCGGTGGTGGGCACCTGTAATCCCAGCTACTCTGGAGGCTGAGGCGGAGAATTGCTTGAACCTCGGAGGTGAAGGTTGCAGTGAGCTGAGATCACGCCACTGCACTCCAGCCTGGGAGACAGAGCGAGACTCCATCTCAAAAATAAAAAATAAGTAAAAAGTAAGTGTAGGATAGAAGAGACCTCTATATGGCAGCCTAGAACTGAGGGAGTAGACTCAAGAAAGGACATACTTGGAAGGGGCCCTCTCTGGAGGCAGGGTTCAGACCTGGTTGGGGACAGTGGGGCCAGGCTATTGGATGGCAAGAAAGTTGGCGGGCTTGCAGGGCCAGAGCTGGTCTGTACCTGTGGGGAAGGGGGAAGCTGCCTTCCCAAATGCAGGTGGGGCTGGTGAGTCATAGCTGGTGGTTCACATGCGTCCCTCCAGAGTGTCTCTCTGTTGCCCAGGCTGGAGTACAGTGGCGTGATCTCAGCTCACTGCAACCTCTGCCTCCTGGGTTCAAGAGATTCTCCTAGGCCGGGCACAGTGGCTCACGCCTGTAATCCCAGCATGTTGGAAGGCTGAATCGGGCAGATCACCTGAGGTCAGGAGTTCGAGACCAGCCTGACCAACATGGAGAAACCCTGCGTCTACTAAAAATATACAATTAGCCAGGCATGGTGGCACATGCCTGTAATTCCAGCTACTTGGGAGGCTGAGGCAGGAGAATCTCTTGAACCTGGGAGGCAGAGGTTGCGGTGAGCTGAGATCATGCCATTGCACTCCAGACTGGGGAACAAGAGTGAAACTATGTCTCAAAAAAAAGTTTCTCCTGTCTCAGCCTCCCAATAGGTGGGACTCAGGCCTGCAGGCACCTGCCACCAGGCCTGGCTAATTTTTGTATTTTTAGTGGAGATGGGGTTCGCCATGTCAGCCAGGCTGGTCTTGAAGTGCTGACCTCAAGTGATCCACCCGCCTCAGCCTCCCAAGTGCTGGGATTACAGGTGTGAGCCACTGTACTGGCCTCTCTGCAGCATTCTTTATTGAGAAAGCTTAACATTGGAGCACTGTGAAGGAGAGAGGCATACACTTTCTTTTTCATTCATTCATTCATTCATTTACTGAGACAGAGTTTTGCTATTTCACCCACCCTGGAGTGCAGTGGTATGATCTCTACTCACTGCAACCTCTGCCTCCCAGTTTCAAGAGATTCTCCTGCCTCAGCCATCCAAGTAGCTGGGATTACAGGTGTGTCATGCACCACCATGCCCCGCTAACTTTTGTATTTTTAGTAGAGATGGGGTTTCACTATGTTGGCCAGGCTGGTCTTGAACTCCTGACCTCTGGTGATCCACCTGCCTTGGCCTCCAAAGTGCTGGGGTGAGAGGAGTGAGCCGCCGCACGTGGTGGACAGGTGATGGAGCTTGTGCTTCCCTACTTGCCACAATCTATATTCAGTTCAGTTTGCTTGCTTTTTTCTTTTTTGAGACGTAATTTCGCTCTTGTTGCCCAGGCTGCAGTGCAATGGTGTGATGTTAGCTTATCACAATCTCCTCCTCCTGGGTTCAAGCGATTCTCCTCCCTCAGCCTTCCTAATAGCTGGGATTACAGGCATGTGCCACCATGCCTGGCTAATTTTGTATTTTTAGTAGAGATGGGGTCTCTCCATGTTGGTCAGGCTGGTCTCAAACTCCCTACCTCAAGTGATCCGCTCACCCAAAGTGCTGAGATTACAGACATGAGCCATTGTGCCTGGCCCAGTTTGCTTCCTTTTAAAAAATTTTGGCCAGGCGTGGTGGCTTGTGCCTGTAATCCCAGCACTGTGGGAGGCCAAGGCGGAAGGATCACAAAGTTAGGAGATTGAGACCATCTTGGCTAACATGGCAAAACCCCCGTCTCTACTAAAACTACAAAACATTAGTTGGGTCTGCTGGCACAAGCCTGTAATTCCAGCTACTCAGGAGGCTGAGGCAGGAGAATTGCTTGAACTTGGGAGGCAGAGGTTGCAGCGAGCTGTGATTGCGCCACTGTTCTCCAGCCTGGTGATGAAGCGAGATTCTGTCGCCAAAAAAAAAAAAAGTAAGTAAAAATAAAAAATTTTTTAGGCTGTGTGCCGTGGCTCACACCGTAATCCTAGTACTTTGGGAGGCTGAGGCGGGTAGATCAGTTCAGGAGTTTGAGACCAACCTGACCAACATGGTGAAACCCTGTCTCTACTGGAAATACAACAGATTAACTGGGCGTGGTGGTGAGTCATCCCATCACAATGATTCAAGTTGCTTGAACCTGGGAGGCGGTTGCAGGGAGCCAGGACTGCGCCAGTGCACTCCAGCCTGGGCGACAGAGCAAGACTGTCTCAAAAAAAAAAAAAATTATTTTTAAATATATAAAAATTTTTTTTAGAGACTGAATATTGCTATGTTGCCCAGATTGGATTTAAACTCCTGGGCTGAAGTGATTCTCCCAGTTGAGCCTCCTGAGTATCTGGGACTGTAGATGCTTAGGATATAGAGCGTAGCGTATAGATGGGAAATGGCTCTGCGCCACTACACCTGGCTCTTTTGCTTACTTATTTCACCTGCCTGTCACCTGGAGGCGTTTGATTTTGTAGCCCCTAGTATGAGTCCTTGAGGCATACAAGCTCAAAGCTCAGCACCACGGTACCTCTGCTTAGTTTTCTGCTTAGTTAACATCATCATTAAAATCAATATTGAAAAGTAATACGTGCTTATAAGAAATTAGAATATGCAGACGTGAGTACAGCAAAAAGTACAAGTGACTCCATCCAGCAGCTCTCTTTTTTCACTTCCCGGCAACAATACTGTGAATAGTATCTTTTGTATTCTTTTCCTGTGAATATGCTCTTTAGTCCAGCTGGACATACTTACTTTTGGTAAAGCTGAATGTCTGTACAGACATTGGGCTCCACATGTGTGCAAAGAGTGACATGGTAGATTAATAATCTTTGTAATTAAGGTCAGGCACGGTGGCTCACGCCTGTAATCCCAGCATTTTGGGAGGCTGAGGTGGAAGGATTGTGAGGTCAGGAGATGGAGACCATCCTGGCTAACACGGTGAAACCCTGTCTCTACTAAAAATATAAAAAATTAGCCAGGCGTGGTGGTGCATGCCTGTAGTACCAGTTACTCAGGAGGCTGAGGCAGGATAATTGCTTGAACCCGGGAGGTGGAGGTTGTAGTGAGCTGACATCATGCCACTGTGCTCCAGCCTGGGCGACAGAGTGAGACTCTGTCTCAAAAAAAAAAAAAAAGAAAAAGAAAAATCTGTGTAATTAGCAAAGGAAATAATTCATAAGGGAGAGTGGCATAAAGGAACTCCATCCATTGTGGCAGAGCAGGTAATCAGGCATGACGTTGGCACTGAGAGGGAATACACTGATAAGTGGCTCAAAGGTGAATGGGTATGGGGCAAGAGAGCTCCTGCATGGACAGAACGGTCACTCTTGATGGTCCCCAAAGAGCCTTCCCATTTATGAACTGAGTGATTGGGAAAAAAGTAGTGTCGTGAAAGAATTGTGCAGATGAAGCTGTTCATGGTAGTGCAGGATGAGAGCTCTTAGCCCAGGGTCTGGATCGGACAGGCCTGGGCTCCATCCCTGCTTCCGACCCTTCACAGGAGGGAGAGCAGATGTAGCACATGATCTTGGGCAAGCCACCGGGTCCTCTGGGGCTCCCTTTATCCACTGTAACAATAGGGGTGGTGTGCGTAACTTGTAGGATTGTTGTGGACATTAAATGGGACAGTACATTTCTTGATCATTGTTGACAGTTTAGAGATTGTGCATTTCTACATCCATAACATATGGAGAGTCTGTGCCCTGGTACCCTACGCCTCACTCCCCACCTGGACCACTGTATATTCTTGCCTGGATGATGGCAACAGCCTCGTAAATAATTCCTGTTTCCACTTTTGTTGTTGTTGTTAATGTAACGGTTTTATTGAGCTGTAACTCACATACCTTATAATCCACCTGTGTAAAGTGTACAATTCAGCAAGTTTTAGTGTATTTGTAGAGTTGTGTAGCTATCACTGCAATGTTAGAACATTTCATTCCCGTAAAAAGAAAGCCTGTATACCATTATCTGCTTCAGCTCTTGCTCACTGCAGTGTTTTCTCTGACCAGTGGCCTGGGGGATCTTTTAAAACCATAAATTAGATCATGCCACTCTCCTGCTCATAACCTTCACACGATCCCCACTGTGTATGCAGCAACATCTGGAGTCCTTGCCCTGGCGACGAAGCCCTGTGTTGTCTGCCCCCTATTTCCTCTTTCCTTGTCCTTTATCTTCTGCCCTGTGATGAGAGCATTTCTGCTGCAGCCAGCTGCCTTTGCAGGCTTTGTGAGTGCCAGGCCACTTCCCACCTCTGGATCTTTGCCTTTGCAGTTCCATCTGCCTGGATTCTACTTCCTTGTATGGGTGCATGGCAGTTACTTCTTGGCACCCAGCTAAACTGTCACCTCACCTCCCTGGCCACTCAATCTCCTGGAGCCACACCCTTTCCCATTCACTCTCTGGCCCCTGGCCTTACCTTCCCCGTCCACTCCCTGGCCCCTGGCCTTACCTTCCCCATCCACTCTCTGGCCCCTGGCCTTACCTTCCCCATCCACTCTCTGGCCCCTGGCCTTACCTTCTCCATCCACTCTCTGGCCCCTGGCCGTATTTTCTTGTGGGAAGTTGTTTACTGTCTCCCTCCATCAGGCTGCAAGCTCCATGGAAGGCGGACCTGGTCTGTCTGGTTCACTACTGAATGCCCAGTTCCTAGGCGAGGGCTGGCCACTGTGTGAGCACTCAGGGCACACTTAGGAATGAATGAGTGACAAAAAGGAAGCTGCTGTGACTTGCCTTATTATAAGTGTTCAGTAAATACTATTGACTTGAAACTCAAATCCTGTATTAAAGGGTGCAAGTTACATTCAGTGCAGGTAGAAAACGAATGAAGGTGGTAACAATCAAGTTGGTTAAATGAGATGGGCTTCTGGCTCAGATAACACAAAGTTCTTATATTATCCTGTGCCAAACACTCCAGTTTTGCAATGAGATTGTGAGGAAGGAGGAGGCAAGGATTCTATTCCAATGATTGGTCCCAAAGGACCTAGAATAGTAGTACTTTGTACCAGGTGAGCACTTAATAAAACAATGCTTAGTATGATCAGTTTAGTTGCAGGAACATTTAGTCCCATAGACAATATATCGAGAATGTAAAAAACCACAAATCTTACCAAAGAATATACGGGAAAAGTTGTCCCTACCCCTTCCTCCTGAAAGGGAGCCAGCGTTACCAGCTTGTGTTGAGATTGTGCACATGTGAGCATCTCCCTGCATGTATGTCCTCTTGCTTCCATGCAAAGAATGGCTCCTACACATACCTTTTAGCCCCTTGCTTTTCAGTTTTGCGTATTTGCAGATTGGGTCATTTTGTGCATACAGCTCTATTCTGTTATTTGTTTCTTCCTGCCTCAGGCTTATTTGTACAAATAGCACAGGAAGACACCAGCCCCATGTGGATGGCAGCCCAGAGGTCATACTGATCCATCTGTCCTGTTGGCAGACGAAGATCTCTACTCTGAAGCCTTTTAGGGACCTGGGCACTTTTTTTTTTTTTTTTTTTTTTTTTGAGATGGAGTCTCGCTCTGTCATCCAGGCTGGAGTATAATGGCGCAGTCTCGGCTCACTGCAACCTCCACTTCCTGGGTTCAAGCATTTCTCTGCCTAGGCCTCCAGAGTAGCTGGGATTACAGGCACCCGCCACCACGCCTGGCTAATTTTTGTATTTTTAGTAGAGATGGGGTTTCACCATCTTGGCCAGGGGCCTAGGCACTTTTGAGAGCCTGAGCTGGAACTGAAGCTGGAGCTGCAGTCTGGGCCCTGGTTTGATTCTTGGCTTTGGCCAGCACGGCCTGAGACCCTTAACAGTGCGGGCACGAGCACGTATCCCAAGCTTGGAGTGGGTAGTGTGGGCAGGTGGATCGAGGTTGTTGCCGACACCCTTTGAGATCTTGGGCTCAACCTCTTTGGGCTTTGCAAGGGTCTCGACAGCCTCGGCGTGTGCACTCACGGCCTTGGTGGTATTGGCCTGCATCTTCTTCATGCCCTTTTCATTGTGCTTCTTGGCAAAGTGCATGCTCCTCAGGAACTTGGGGTCCACCCATTTAAGCAATTTGTATCTTTGGCTGGGTGTGGTGGATCATGCCTGTAATCCCAGCACTTTGGAAGGCTGAGGCTGACGGATTACGAGGTCAAGAGATGGAGACCATCCCGGCCAACGTGGGGAAAACTTGTCTCTACTAAAAATACCAAAGTTAGCTGGGTGTGGTGGCGCGTGCCTGTAGTCCCAGCTACTCGGGAGGCTGAGGCAGGAGGATTGCTTGAACCCAGGAGGTGGAGGTTGCAGTGAGCTAATATCACGCCGCTGCACTCCAGCCTGGCAACAGAGTGAGACTCCATCAGAAAGAGAGAAAGAGAGAAAGAGAGAAAGAGAGAGAGAGAGAAAGGAAGGGAGGAAGGGAGGGAGGGAGGGAGGGAAGGAAGGAAGGAAATTTGTATCTTTGTGACTGGGATTTTTTTTTAAATTTCTTTTAAAAACAAAAACCCCAATGGGATACATGTGGACTGGGATTTCTTGATGCCATTTCTGTTCCATTTTCGGGACTGTTTGTATGTGGTTATATGTGGACCTGGACATGTCTGCACTGTAACCTGTGGCTCCCGAAGTGCCTGGAACTGAAAGAGGATCTTATTCTCTAGAGGCTGTTTGGAATTTCATTTTCTGGTTTATCCCTGTTTATTTAACCGCCTCCCTTTGATGAACAGTCTGAATGTATCCCTTTCCCCTAAATGCATATGTTGGAATTCTAACCCCCAATGTGATAGTTTTATAAAGTGGGGCATTTAGGAGGTGATTGGGTCATAAAGGCAGAATCCTCATGAATTTCCTTATAAAAGAGGCATGAGGGGCCGGGTGCGGTGGCTCACACCTGTAATCCCAACACTTTGGAAGATGAAGTGGGCAGACTGCTTGAGCCCAGGAATTTGAGACCAGCCTGGGCTACGTGGTAAAACCCCGTCTCTACAAAAATATTACAAAAATTAGCCAGGTGTGGTTGTGCATGCCTATAGTCCCAGCTATGTGGGAGGCTGAGAGGTGGGAGGATTGCTTGAGCTTGGAAGGTTGAGGCTGCAACAAGCTAAGATCATGTCACTGCACTCCATCCTGAGCAACAGAGTGAGACCCCATCTCAAGGAAAAAAAAAGAAAAGGCATGAGGGGCCAGGCATGGTGGCATAACTTGTAATCCTAGCACTTTGGGAGACAAAAGTGAGAGGATATAGCTTGAGGCCAGGTGTTTGAGTCTAGCCTGGACACCATAGTGAGACCCCCAACTCTACAAAATATTAAAAAATTAGCCAGGTATGGTGACACATGCCTTTAGTCCCATATACTTGGGAGGCTAAGGTGAGAGGATTGCTTGAGTCCAGGAGTTTGAGGCTGCAGTGAGCTATGATTGCACCACTGTACTCTAGCCTGGGTAACAGAGCGAAACCCTGCCTTAAGAAAAAAAGGAAGAAGGCATGAGGAATGGGCCTCACCAGATACTGAATCTACTGGTGCCACGATCTTGGACTTTTGCAGCTGCGAGAACTACGAGCAATACATTTCCATTGTTTGTAAATTACATAGCGTAAGGTATTTTGTTATAGCAGCGGGAAGAGACTGAGACAGATGGTCAGATTTGTTTCCAGTCTCTTGCTCCCACAGTGCCGAGTGTCCTGTACTTCGTGTGTATGCACAGAGGTCATAGGCTAAGTAATGAATAGTGTAACCGGATAGCTTGATGTGTGGAAACGTCTGCTAAAACAAAACAGAACAAAAAATTTGTATAAACAATCAACCTGACAGTTTGTGATTCCCTTAAATTCATTTTTCATCTTTCATTAGAACCATACAATTATGAAAATCAGTCATTACTGGAGTATTATAGGATAGGGAGAGAATTACTGGCTCACAGAGGAGTCAGTCTTAACCATCCAGGAAGGTTTCTGCAAAGCCAGTGATGTGCTTTCTGTCAAATGAATCTTCCCTCCCTCCTCCCTTCCTTCCCCTTTTTCTCCTGTCCCTTTCCTCTCCCCCTTCCTCCTTTGCTTCCTCCATTCATTCAAAGTTTGTTCAGTGAGTGTCCGCTGATGGCCAGCATGGGAGATTTGCGCTCAGGAACAGGAGTGGGGAGAGCGGTTGGACTCCTTGAGGTTTCTGCTGTGTCTCTGGCTTTTGGACAACTTAGAAAGGAGCCAACAAGAATGAGTTACTAGAAGTGAAACCTCTTAGCAGAGCCGCACTCCAACGTGAGTGCGGGTTTACTGGAATGAGGATGCTATTTTTAAGAAAGAGCATTGTATTTCATCATGGAAATTTTGAGCCTCCGAGCAGGCAGCCTGCTGGCTTGTTCATCTTTAAGGTCCTGAGGCACAGAGACTGTTTGCTCAGCTCTGTACCCCAGCACCCCCTAGCACCTGCCCTGTGGGAGGAAAGGAAGAAGGAAGGTCTGCGGTGGACGAGTAATATGTGAGTTGCTGCCACATCTGGTTGGCTTCACCTCAGCTGGTGACATCCCAGGGGCCTTGCAGGGATGGGACCTTGCCCCAGCCTGTGAGTGCAGGGGCAGTGAGGTGAGCAGCAGTCCAGCGAGGGACGTTTTTGTAGCTGTTTTTCAGGAGCTTGCACTTTTAAAAATGCCTTATTTAATAAAGCTTTCCTGAAGGACATGCTACCCTTTTTGGGGTCCTCAGAGTAGCTTTGTTTTGCCAAAGCGGCCCAGATTCCGAGGTGTTCCTTTTCATCCTGGGAGGGTGACCTGGGAGTGGGGTGCTGATGTTGGCACCAGTGAGTTGCCCTCTTGGGAAAACCAGGTTGGGGGTGCCTTTGGGGTCGCTCTGCCGACAGCTGGTGTGCTGGCTTCTCTCCAGGTTATACGGAGCTCTGAGACATCATCTTTGTGGCTTGCTCCTCTAATGTGTTGCTGAAAAGGGAAGCCGGGGGAGGAGAGGAGATTCCCCCGCTCCCTCTTTTCCTTTATATAGCAGTCTTGGTCTAACCAGCAGCTGTGACAGCATGGGGTGGGGAAGAGACGCTAGGCTTTGGAATAAGGCTGACACAGCGCAAGGCCAGACCCAGCTGTTTCTTACGTCTCTGAACACTTTAGCTGTTCCAAGTTTCTCTCTCTCTCTCTCTTTTTTTTTTTCTGGGATGGAGTCTCCCTCTGTCACCCAGGCAGGAGTGCAGTGGCACGCTCTTGGCTCACTGCAATTTCCACCACCTGGGTTCAAGCAACTCTCCTGCCTCAGCCTCCTGAGTAGCTGGGATTACAGGTGCATGCCACCACACCCAGCTAATTTTTGTGTGTTTTTAGTAGAGATGGGGTTTCACCATGTTGGTCAGGCTGGTCTCGAACTCCTGACCTCGTGATCTGTCCTCCCTGGCCTCCCAAAGTGCTGGAATTACAGGTGTGAGCCACCGTGCCGGCTCTCACTTTTTTTTTTTTCCCCGAGATGGAGTCTCCCTCTGTCATCCAGGCTGGAGTGCAATGGCATGATCTTGGCCCACTGCAACTCCGCCTCCTGGGTTTAAGCGATTCTCTTACCTCAGCCTCCTGAGTAGCTGGGATTATAGGCATGTGCCACCATACCTGGCTAATTTTTGTATTTTTAGTGGAGACGATGTTTTGCCATGTTGGTAAGGCTGGTCTTAAACTCTTGACCTCAGGTGATCGATCCTTCCACCTTGGCCTGCCAAAGTGCTGGAATTATAGGCATGAGCCACTGCGCCTGGCCCAAGTTTCTCTGTCATCTATGAAACGTAGATGTAATAATAGTACTTATTGTGATATATTTATTTTCTTAAACCCTTTTATTCTAAAATAAAACCTATCTTAAAAAAATTAATTTTTAACAGAGATGAGAGTCTCACTTTGTTGCCCAGGCTGGTATCAATCTCCTGACTCCAAATAATCCTCCTGCCTCAGCCTCCCAAAGTGTTGGGATTACCACCATGCCTGGTGGAATCCTACCTCTTGGAACACGGTCTTGTGCCACATAATGACGTATCAGCCAACCATGGACCACATATATCACGGTGGCCCCATTAGATTATAATACTGTGTTTTTCCTGTGTTTAGAGACAAGTACTTACCATTATGCTGTGACTGCCTGCCTTATTCAGCACCGTCTCATGCTGTACAGGTGTGTAGCTGAGAAGTAATAGGCTGTATCATCAAGCCTACTGTGTAGTAGGTGATCAGATTGTGTAAGTCACTCTAGAATGTTCCCACAGTACCGGAATGGCCTAATGCATTTCTTAAAATGTATCCCTGGCTGGGCTCGGTGGCTCACGCCTGTAATCCCAGCACTTTGGGAGGTCGAAGTGGGCAGATCATCTGAGTTTGGGAGTTCAAGACCAGCCTGACCAGCATGGAGAAACTCAGTCTTTACTAAAAATACACAAAAAAATTAGCCAGGTGTGGTGGGTGGTGGTGGTGGGTGCCTGTAATCCCAGCTACTTGGGAGGGTGAGGCAGGAGAATGGCTCGAACCAGGGAAGTGGAGGTTGCGGTGAGCCGACGTCATGCCATTGCACTTCAGCCTGGGCAGCAAGAGCGAAACTCTGTAACAAACAGACAAAAAAACCATATCCCTGTCGCTTAACAATGCATGGCTGTAAATAATTTGGGATTGGGGACAAAGCATCTTTTTTAAAAAAGTTTTTTTTCCTCTGCTTTTATTTTAGCTTTAGGTGGTACATGTCCAGGTTGGCTAAGTAGGGGTAAATTGGGTTTCACTGGGGCTTAGTGTATGAATGATCCTGTCATTCAGGTAGTGAGCACAGTGCCCAATAACTAGCCTTCCAATCCATGCCTTCCTCAAATGTCCCTCTTCAAGCGGTCCCCGGTGTCTGTTGTTCCCATCCTTGTGTCCATGTGCTCTCAGTGTTCAGCTCCTACTTGTAAGTGAGAACATGGAGTATTTGGTTTTCTGTTCCTACACCAGTTCATGTAAGATAATGGCCTCCAGCTGTATCCATGCTGCTGCAAAGGACACGATTTCATCCTTTTTTTATGGCTGCATCATATTCTGTGGTGTGTATGAACCACATTTTCTTTATCCAGTCCACTGTTGGTGGGCATCTTGGTGACAAGGCATCTTTTGTTTGGACCACAGCTTCTTGGGAGCTTCTGCTCTGTTTTCCTGTTTCATTAAAAGATGAAGCCCCAAGTATGGCTGTGGTCCTGAGCCAGAGAAGATGCTTTGGAGAAAAGCATTCCGAGAAGAGTGGAGAGACATGAGCACAGCCTTGATGCGTGGGCGTGGCCTTGATGTGTGCATCTGTCTTTCCCACAGGTGCTGCGAGTGGCTGAGATGCTGCGGGGGAGGGGAGCCGAGGCCCCGCACTGTCTGGTTGGGGCATCCCGAGAAGAGGGACCAGAGGTATCCTCGAAATGTCATCAACAATCAGAAGTACAATTTCTTCACCTTTCTTCCTGGGGTATGTGCAGGCAGGGACCGCATTCTTTTTTTTTTTTTTTTTTTCCATAGGAAGTATATGTGTTGGTACAGTCTTTTTTTTTTTTGTTTTAGATGGAGTCTTACTCTAGGCTGGAGTACAGTGGTGCGATCTCGGCTCACTGCAACCTCTGCCTCCTGCGTAGTGGGATTACAGGCACCTGCCACCACGCCCAGCTGCTTTTTTTTTTGAAGACAGTTTTACTCTTGTTGCCTAGGCTGGAGTACAATGGCATGATTTCGGCTAACTGAAACTTCCACCTCTTGGGTTCAAGCAATTCTGCTGCCTCAGCCACCTTGCCCCAAGTAGCTGTGATTACAGGAATCTGCCACCATGCCCAGCTAATTTTGTATTTTTAGTAGAGACGGGCTTTCTCCATGTTGGTCAGGGTGGTCTCGAACTCCTGACCTGAGGTGATACACCTGCCTCGACCTCCCAAAGTGCTGGGATTACAGGCTCAAGCCACCACACCCGGCCTAATTTTTGTATTTTTAGTAGAGATGAGGTTCCACTATGTTGGCCAGGCTGGTCTTGGACACTTGACATCAGGTGATCCACCCACCTTGGCCTCCCAGAGTGGAGGGATTATAGGCATGAATGTCTCCACCTGCTGGTACAGTCTTAAAAGACTGAGTTCCCTGTGGCAGATGTTGGTGACTCTTCCATGCCACCTTAGCCCCGGGTTGTTCATCTTCCCTGGGCTCAGCACTGGGTGATGGTGGCATTGGGGGGTGGGATGGGGTGGAGGGGGTACTCTCTGCAAGGCTGTGGTGACCCCACCTGCTCAAATAGAGTAACTTCACATGTATTTGCTGTGCTGAGCCTAAGAGTGAAAAAGACATGCTGGGAACCTAGCATTATGACCAAAACAGCAGAAAAGAATGTCGGCAGTGCCTAAATTTCCCCCCATCATGACACATTAGTCAGTATGGGCAAGTAGGGAGATAAAAGCTTAGAGGGGAAAAACTAAAGATACGTTTTAATCCTACCCATCTCTAGAGAGAACTTTCATTAATATTTTTGCTAATAATAAATGTTTCTTGTGGCTTAATGCTTCCACATTAACTTACACAAATCCATGGACATGTCCTCAACAAACCTCCCCTAACATGCACATAAATTCAGTATCTATTTTTAGCTTCCAAACACACACCAGTTGACTTTGAGAAGCGGCAGTAGCAGTCAGCTCCAGTGCAAAAAGGAACATAATGGCAGTGTTAGATATTGAGTGACAGTGCAGAGGCAGAACTCTGCTATGTAGTGTAGTTCAAGGTCAATTTGAATTTTTTTTTTTTTAGAGACCACATCTCACTCTCTTGCCCAGGCTGGAGTGCAGTGGCATGATCAGAGCTTATTGCAGCCTCAGACTCCTGGGCTCAAGTGATGCTCCTCTTCAGCCTCCCAGGCAGCAATTTGAATAAGGGAGGAATAGGTTTATTCTCATTTGTGGAAAGTCAGATGCAGACTGGGCCACACGCTCCTCCGTCTTCTGGCGGTGCCACCTGGATTATGTGGCCACCGAAGTCACCATGGTGGCGCAAGAGGCACCAGTGGCTTTTAACTGCCTTAGCCTCGAAGAGACACAGTACTTGTATTCATTATCTATCGACCCAGACTAGTCATGTGGCATCAGTCTCCTGGGCACACGCCAGTGGTCAGAACCACGCTAGCACCCAGCTGCTTCCCAGGGGAGGATTCAAGTGTATTATTTTACGGAGTTAAGGTCATATTGTGGACATAACTTTTAAAAATTATTTTGTATTTTATTTTATTTTTTGAGATGGAGTTTCACTTTTTATTTGTTGAGATGGGGGACTCACTGTCACCCAGGCAGGAGTATAATGACATGATCTCAGCTCACTACTACTTCTGTCTCCTGGACTGAATTGATCCTTCTGCTTCAGCCTCCTGAGTAGCTGGGGCTACAGGTGCATGCCTCCACGCTTGGCTAATTTTTGTATTTTTTGTAGCGATGGAGTTTCACCTTATTGCCAAGGCTGGTCTCGAACTCCTGAACTAAAGCAACCCGCCCACCTCAGCCTCCCAAAGTGCTGGGATTACAGGCCTGTACCACCATGTCTGGCATGTTACGGACATAACTTTTTATCTTTCTTTTTGGATTTAACCTTATAGCATAAGCATTTCCCACCAAAACCTCCTCCTAAACACGATCTTGAGTGGTCTATTGAACTTACGAAGTATATAGTCTAAGAAATAACACAGGCAGGACGCAGTGGCTCAGGTCTGTAATCCCAACACTTTGGGAGACTGAGGTGGGAGGACTGCTTGAGCTCAGGAGTTGAAGACAAACCTGGGCAGTGTGGAGAGACCCTGTCTCTACGAATAACAAAAACTTTAGCTGGGCATGGTGGTGCATGCTTGTGGTTTCAGCTACTTGGGAGGCTGCGGCAGGAGGACTGCCTGAGCCCAGGAGTTCACGGCTGCAGTGAGCTGTGGTCATGCCCCTGGACTCCAGCCTGGGTGACAGAGTGAGACCCAGTCTCAAAAAACCAAACCAAACCAAGCCCCAAAACACACATAACATAGTTGATGCCCCTGTGTGCCTCTCTATGTTAGGTTTTTACCCCCTCCCCAGGAAGTAACTACTCTTCTGAATTTGATGTTTTCAATTTTCATGTGTATCATTATTTACTCTTTCTTTTACAAATGATATTTTTATTATCCATGTGCATTTTCCTAAACAGCATATGGAAGCGTTTAAGCTTTAAGGTGAAATATATGGTGTACATTGTATTTTTATGCAGGAATTTTTTTTTTTTTAAGGCAGAGTTTCGCTCTTGTTGCTCAGGCTGCACTGCAGCGGTGCGATCTCAGCTCACTGCAACCTCCACCTTTCGGGTTTAAGTGATTCTCCTGCCTCAGCCTCCCAAGTAGCTGGGAGTACTGGTGCCTGCCACCAAGCCCAGCTAATTTTTTTTACTTTTAGTATAGACAGGGTTTCGCCATGTTGGTCAGGCTGGTCTTGAACTCCTGACCTCAGGTGATCCGCCCGCCTCAGCCTACCAAAGTGCTGGGATTACAGATGTGAGCCACCGTGCCCAGCTGCAGGATGTTTTAAATATTATTCATTTTCCAGTGGGGCACGGGGGCTCACGTCTGTAATCCCAGCACTTTGGGAGGCTGAGGTGAGCAGATCACAGGGTCAGGAGTTCAAGATCAGCCTGGCCAACATGGCGAAACCCCGTCTCTACTAAAAAATACAAAAATTCGCTGGGCGTGATGACTCGTGCCTGTAATCCCAGCCACTTGGGAGGCTGAGGTAGGAGAACTGCTTGAACCAGGACCCGGGAGGTGAAGGTTGCAGTGAGCCGAGATCGAGCCACTGCATTCCAGCCTGGGCTACAGACTGAGACTCCATCTCAAAAAAAAAAAAAAAAAAAAAAAAAAAAATTATTCATTTTCCTCCATATGTTCCAGATCTGATCAGACAAGCCCTGAGTGTCTGTTCTCTGTTGTCTCTCTCCATTCCAGGTGCTGTTCAACCAGTTCAAATACTTTTTCAACCTCTACTTCTTGCTTCTTGCCTGCTCTCAGTTTGTTCCTGAAATGAGACTTGGCGCACTCTACACCTATTGGGTTCCCCTGGTGAGTTAATCGGCATTGTTTGTTCAGTAACCTTAGAGGTTTGGAAACAGAAAGTTCTTTGTTTCTCTCACTCAGGCATCTGGAATGGGACGGTGGCCTTGTAAGGGAAAAGATGCCCTCAGGCCAACACACTGGGAGTCCCTGAGACGTTAGTGTTGAAGCTCCATTTCGTACACCACCTGGATCACACTGTAGCAAAGCCTGTGCCATTCATTCATTCAGTCAGCTCTTGGGTTTTGCATGATCTCAACAAGGATTTATTGCATGCTTATTGTATATGCACTAGTCTAGATTCTGGGAACACAGTGGCAAATGAGAAAGACAAATACCCTGTCCTCATGGATTGTATCACAGGTTGAGCATCCCAGATCTAAAATTCCAAATGCTCTAAAATCTGGTTGGGCACGGTGGCTCATGCCTGTATTCCCAGCATTTTGGGAAGCTGAGGCGGGCAGATTGCTTGAGGCCAGGAGTTCAAGACCAGCCTGGGCAACATGATGAAACCCCATCTCTACTAAAAATTACCCAGGTGTGGTGGCATGCATCTGTAGTCCCAGCTACTTGGGAGGCTGAGGCACCAGAATTGCTTGAACCTGGGAGGCGGGGGTTGCAGTGAGTTGAGATTGTGCCACTGCACTCCAGCCTGGGTGACGGAGTGAGATAATGTCTCAAAACGAAAACAAAAACAAAAAAATTCCAAACTAATAAAAATAGTGCTCCAAAATCTAAAACCTTTTGAGCATTATTTTCAGATTTGAGATGTTCAGCTGGTAAGGATGGTGCAGATGTTCCCCAATCTGAAAACATCTGCAGTCTCAAACACTTCAGCTCCCAAGTGTTTTGGGTCAGGGATGCCCAATGTATATTTGGATTGTTTTCCAAGCTCACATTTTCTTTGCATCTAATGTAGAATATTTGAGTGTGAGGGGCTGGAAAAGGAGCAGAATCTGTGCTGCTGTGCACATGACATGCAGCAGAACCACGTAGCCCCCTCTGCTCCTTCCTTCTCTGGCCTCCTTTTCTTTCTTCCCTTGCTTCGGCAGAGGGTGGTTGAGCACCTGCTGTGTGCCAGGCCCTGTGCCGAGTTCTGGTAGTGCAGCCATGAACAGAGTGGACAAACTTTTCTGCCCTGTGGGGCTGACATCCAGAGGGGATAGACAATAAGCCAGTAAATGGAATTGTTACAAATCGTGGGAAGTGCTCTGATGGTAACAGAATAAGGTCATAGGATGGATGGGGTATCCCAGGTACGTTTAGTATTTTTTGCACAAATGAGGGTGAAGGGCAGAAGATGTGCAGAGGCTTAGCCTGTGTAGCTGTGAAAGGCCTCCTGGGGAATGATGGGAAGTAGAATATTCCAGCAGGCAGCAGTGCAGAGGCCCTGCAGCAGGCATGTTCTTAGCGCGTTTGAGAAACAGAAGGAGGTCCAGGGTCACTGAGCTGTGGAGAGGGCAGAACTGATACCCTTTTTGTCCAGATAGAGATATTATGAAATGCAGTTTCTGTTTATATTCTCACCAGGTGGGACCCAGGGGAACACTCGGATTCTCTTTTCATAAATCTCATTAATATTTTTATTTTTAATTAAAGAATTTGCTTTTAGGCTGGGTGCGGTGGCTCATGCCTATAATCCCAGCACTTTGGTTGGCTGAGGTGGGCGGATCACGAGGTCGGGAGATGAGACCATCCTCATAATGAAACCCTGTCTCTACTAAAAATACAAAAATTAGCCGGGCATGGTGGCACATGCCTGTAGTCCCAGCTACTCAGGAGGTGGAGGCAGGAGAATTGCTTGAACCCAGGAGGCGGAGGTTGCAGTGAGCCACTGTACTCCAGCCTGGCAACAGAGCAAAACTCCGTCTCAAAAAAAAAGAAACAGAAACAATAAACCTTTTTGCTGTTGGCAGCAGGTAAGGGATGATAAGGATTTGGTGCAGAAGTGCTTGTGGAATGGAGGAAGCCAGGTGCTCAGGGGCCTGGGAGTGGGTGTGCCTATGCCGTATGTGCCACGTTATAGGCAAGTGATGCCAGCACCTCTCGCCCTGCGAAGAGGAAGGGGGTTATTTCTTCCACGCAAACAGTGCAGGTGCTTTTGGAATGACGAGAATAGTTCTGTCCTGCTCTGAGTCATTTTGGGGTGAGGTAGGATCCTGGGAGCTAGAGAGGCCCTTCATCCGAGCATCTTGCCCCTCTGATAACAGACTGTGTCAGGTGGCATGCTGAACCAAGTGGCAGGTGGTGCCTGCGCTTTTAAGCACTGATATTGTGATCATTGGGAAACAATTTTTTTTTTCCTTAGATGGAGTCTCGCTCTGTCACCCAGGCTGGAGTGCAGTGGCGCATCTCGGCTCACTGTAACCTTCACCTCCTGGGTTCAAGCGATTCTCATGCCTCAGCCTCCTGAGTAACTGGGATTACAGGCACCCACCCACCACCATGCCTGGCAAATTTTTGTATTTTTGGTAGAGACAAGGTTTCACCATGGTGGCCAGGCTACTCTCGAACTCCTGCCCTCAAGTGATCCACCCACCTTGACTTCCCAAAGTGCCGGATTACAGGCATAAGCCACAGCGCCAGGCCTTGGAAACTGTTGCCCTTACCTTATAAACAGATGCTCTGGAGCTGGGCTGATAGAATTAAGCCCTGGGAGGATGAGAAGGTCCTGTCGGCTACTCTTCCCTGTCAGCTACAAACAGGGACCAGGAGTTGCCAGACCCAAGAGTTACAAACTCTATAGTTCTATGTGAAATACTCTAACATCATTTTAGTTTTTTAGTTCCATGACTGTTTATTATACACTAATATAAAATCAAACCATAAGTTACCGTAACAAAGTTAGTCTACAGTGTATATAAAATATCATTTATCCTATTGCTTTTTATTGGTTATCTTTTTAAAGTGTAGTTATTTGAAAGGTAATACATTCACATGACTTAAGAAATATACAGGTGTCCTTGTGAAGAATCTACTTCCATCCAGTTTTGCCTCCCAAATAATTTCACTTCTTCTCCTTCCCTCCAGAGTTGCTTTACGAACAAACAAGCACGATGAATACAAATTCTTACAACTCTCTTTTTATTGATTGATTGATTGATAGTCTCACTCACTCTGTTGTCCAGGCTGGAGTACAGTGGCATGATCTGGGCTCACTGCAACCTCTGCCTCTTGGGCTCAAGTGATTCTCCTGCCTCAGTCGCCCAGGTAGCTGGGATTACAGGCGTGTGCCACCACGCCCAGCCAATTTTTGTTTTGTTTTGTTTTGTTTTGAGACAGAGTCTTGCTCTGTCTCCCAGGTTGGAGTGCAGTGGCGAGATCTCAGCTCACTGCAACCTCCACTTCCCGGGTTCAAGCAATTCTTTGCCTCAGCCTCCCATGTAGCTGGGATTACAGGCACCCGTCACCATGTCAGGATAATTTTTGTATTTTTAGTAGAGACGAGGTTTTACCATATTGGCCAGCCTGATCTTGAACTCCTGACCTCATGATCTACCAGCCTTGGCCTCCCAAAATGCTGGGATTACAGGCGTGAGCCACCGCACCTGACCTAATTTTTGTATTTTTAGTAGAGACGGGGTTTCACCATTTTTGGCCAGGCTGGTCTTGAACTCCTGACCTTAAGTGATCCTCTCCTCCTTGGCCTCCCAAAGTACTGGGTTTACAGGCGTGAGCCACTGCGCCCAGCCTTTGTTTCTTCTTCTTAGGAAAAAAACAAGATATACATCATTATGAATCATTTTTAAAAATTTTAGTATATTTTACTCTTGATTTTTAAGTATCAACAAAACTCATTAAAAAAACTTTACCATGTTGAACCCCGTCTCTACTAAAAATACAAAAATTAGCTGGGCATGGTGGCACATGCCTGTAGTCCCAGCTACTCGGGAGGCTGAGGCAGGAGAATTGCTTGAACCCAGGAGGCGGAGGTTGCGGTGAGCCGAGGTCGTGCCATTGCACTCCAGCCTGGGTAACAAGAGCGAAACTCCGTCTCAAAAAAAAAAAAAAAAAAAAAAACTTTAAAGCAGCATGTGAATTGGATCCACCCTTTTCCTGGTGATCAGGCTGTCCCTTGGCCTCTCTGCTCTGGTTGAAGGTGAGGGACTTTCCTATTACCTTGCCCCTGTGCTTCTGGGCTCAGGAGGCCACTCCCAGGCACCCAGGAAGGAATGCTCCAGACTTTCTCAAGCCACATCTCTTTTCTTTTCTTCTTCTTTTTTTTTTTATGAGATGGAATCTTGCTCTGTCACCCAGGCTAGGGTGTAGGGGCATGATCTCAGCTCACTGCAACCTCCTCCTCCCGAATCGCTGGGATTACGGAAGTGTGCCACCACACCTGGCTAATTTTTGTATTTTTAGAGATAGGGTTTCATCATGTTGGCCTGGCTGGTCTCAAACTCCTGGCCTCATGTGATCCACTCCCTTTGGCCTCTCAGAGTGCTGCGTTACAGTTGTGAGTCATGGCGCCCGGCCTGCCTTTTATTCTTTTAAGTGTTTTTAATCTTATTGTGCCAGGACTGCTATCTTAAGTCGCCCCAGTGCCTTTCTGGAAGACAGTGAGTTACAGGAAATGAAATACATGAAATGTGCATTTAGGATGTTTGGAACCCTTAAGAACCAAATTGTTTCTTCCTTCAGCGGGAGGCCAGACTGGTACTTGGGGTTGTGAATGTAGATCAAATTGTTAATGTGAGTTTATTGCACGTGCCAT
Organism: Alouatta palliata; assembly: GCA_004027835.1. Lineage (NCBI taxonomy): Eukaryota > Metazoa > Chordata > Mammalia > Primates > Atelidae > Alouatta > Alouatta palliata. The sequence goes on from PVKV010016419.1 coordinate 25,189, forward strand.
TCCCTTTCCCTTACTAGTGCTGTCCATATCAGCGTGGTGATGGCAAACTCCAGCATCAGCCAGTGAGGGGAAGCAGATGGCTAGAGTGAGTGGTGGGGACCGGAATGACCTGGAAGCCTCACACTCTTCCAAAGGGGGCCCGGCCCTCAGTTCCAGTCAGTGTCTCCTTGCTAAAATGATGCCCTGAGGCTGGGCCTGTAACTCCCAATGCTCTGGGCTTGCCTCTGTAATCCCAGCGCTTTGGGAGACTGAGGTGGGAGGATGGCTCGAGGTCGGGAGTTTGAGCACCCTGGGCAACATGGTGAGACCTCATCTCTACTGAAAATAAAAATCAAAGTCAGATATGGTGGTGTATGCCTGGAGTCTCAATTTCTTGGGATGTTGAGGCAGGAGGATCACTTCAGCCAGGAGTTTGAGGCTGTAATAAGCTATGATCACACCACTGCACTCCAGCCTGAGTGCAGAACAAGACCTTGTCTCTTAAAAAACAAAAACAAAAAAATAAACACAAACCAAATAAAATAATGCTCTGATTTTCCAAAAGAAACCTGAAGTCCTGACTTTCAGTGTAGGCCATAGTAATTATTATTATTTTTTTTTTGAGTCTTTCTCTGTCACCCAGGCTGGAGTGCAGTGGTATGATTTTGGCTTGCTGCAACCTCTGCCTCCTGGGTTCAAGCAGTTCTCCTGTCTCAGCCTCCCGAGTAGCTGGGATTACAAGCATGCACCACCACGCCCGGCTGAGTTTTGTATTTTTGGTGGAGATGGTTCCACCTTGTTGGCCAGGCTGGTCTTGAACTCCTGACCTTGAGATCTGCCCACCTCAGCCTCCCAAAGTGCTGGGATTATGGGCGTGAGCCAGCACACTCCACAATTATGATTTTTTAAAAATTTATTTCCACTGAGGCCTTCTCTGTCCCCACCCCCACCCTCTGCTGTCTCCCAACTGACTGGCCTGTTTTCCCTTGACTGTAGCTCAGGACAGAAACCAGGCAGCTAACAGCTTCTCTCTAGGTTTTGACGCCTCTAGCAGTCTGGGAGTTTCCACGTTGTAGGCCCTTTCATAGTCAGCTTTTCCTGTGATGGCTAAGTTGGGGGATATTTGTCTTGTATTTTTTGCCTCTCTTTCCAGGAACTACAGGAAAAAGGGTTTGGGGTGAAAAACTAATTAGATAGCATCTACTTTTAGGTGACCATAGCTGATTTCCCTTAATAGATTTTTTTTCTTTTTTTTTGAGATACAGTTTTGCTCTTGTTGCCCAGGATGGAGTGCAATGGCATGATCTTGGCTCACTGCAACCTCCTCCTCCCAGTTTCAAGCGATTCTCCTGCCTCAGCCTCCTAAGTAGCTGGGATTACAGGTGCCCAAGACCACGTTTGGCTATTTTTTTTGTATTTTTAGTAGAGATGGGGTTTCACCATGTTGGCCAGGCTGGTCTCGAACTCCTGACCTCAGGTGACCCTCCTACCTTGCCCTCCCAAAGTCCTGGATTACAGGTGTGAACCACTGCACCTGACTGGGTTTAGCTCTTAATTGCACTTTGGGAAGTTGTGTAGTTTGAACCCAGCCTACTTTTCTGAGCCTCAGTTTTGTCATCTGTAAAAAGGGACGATCCTTTCTGCCCCCTTGGTTTGTTGGGAGGTTTAGATGAATTACTGCAAGTAAAATGCTTCATGTGACTGTATAGAATTCTCAGGAAATGTTCTCATTTTCACTTTTAAATTCTGCCACTAATGACATGTTTTTCATTGTTCAGATTACATTTTAGCTTTTTAAATTTTTTTCCCCAAGACAAAGTCTCATTCTGTTGCCCAGGCTGGAGTGCAGTAGTTTGATCTCAGCTCACTGCAACCTCTGCCTCCTGGGCTCAGACAGTCCTCCTGCCTCAGCCTCCTGAATAGCTGGGACCACATCACGAGCCACCATGCCCGGCTCATTTTTTTCCCCCCCCCGTTTCAGGTTTCTGTTTTCTTTTGTAGAAACTGGCTAATTCTTTTTATAGTTTTTGCAAAGATGGGGTCTCCCTATGTTGCCCAGGCTGGTCTCAAAGTCCTGGGCTCAATCGATCTTCCTGCCTCAGCCTCCCAAAATGCTGGGATTATAGTTGTGAGCCACCACACCCAGCCATGTTTTAGCTTTTAATAATTTTTTTCTTGGTATTGATATATTAGGGGAGAATTAACTTAGGAGAGCAGAAATAATCTGTAACATAGTGTGATGACTAAATAAATTTAGGATATTTTTGTTATTGAGATATAATCTATATACCATAAAATGCACAGATCTTCAGTTTCTGATTCATTGAGTTTTGACATTCGTCAACACCTACATAAATACCACCTCAATCAAGAGATAGAACATTTCCATCACCCCAGGAAGTTCCCTAGTGCCTGTCCCTGTCACCCCACATATCCCCCTGCCCCAGGCAACTGCTTTGCTGATTTCTATCTCCCATAGATTAGATTTGCCTTAGTAAATTCATTTTTTTTTGTTGCATCTTTTTTTTTTTTTACTGCATTTTAAGTTTGGGGGTACGTAAATTCATTTTTGATGTACAACTTTACAAAAGAGGCTTGCACTTTCAGAGTTGCTTGTCTATGAGTTATCACTGCCTGTGATTCTTTTGTTTTTTTTTCTCTTTGAGATGGAGTCTCGCCCTGTTGCCCAGGCTGGAGTGCAGTGGCGCTATCTCGGATCACTGCAACCTCCGCCTCCTGGGTTCAAGTGACTCCCCTGTCTCTGCCTCCTAAGTAGCTGGGATTACAGGTACCTGCCACCATGCCTGGCTAATTTTTGTATTTTTAGCAGAGACAGGGTTTCACCGTGTTGGCCAGGCTGGTCTCAAATTCCTGACCTCAAGTGATCCACCCGTCTCTGTCTCCCAAAGTGCTGGGATTACAGGCGTGAGCCACTGCGCCCGGCTACTTGCCTGTGAATTTTCACCAATTCAGACAGCTGCCTCCTTCAACGCCCCCTTGCCCTGCCCCTTAAAGCTTCTTTCTAAATATCTGTGTATGGATATTAAAGACCTCCTAAATTGGATGGTTGGAATTTACTCCTGGACTATATTTGCATCTCTTTGTAAAGCAATTTCTTTTTTTTTTTGAGACGGAGTTTCGCTCTTGTTGCCCAGGCTGGAGTGCAATGGCGCGATCTCGGCTCACCGCAACCTCCGCCTCCTGGGTTCAAGCAATTCTCCTGCCTCAGCCTCCCGAGTAGCTGGGACTACAGGCGCACACCACCATGCCCAGCTAATTTTTGTATTTTTAGTAGAGAAGGGGTTTCACCACGTTGACCAGGATGGTCTCGATCTCTTGACCTCGTGATCCACCCGCCTCGGCCTTCCAAAGTGCTGGGATTACAGGCGTGAGCCACCGCGCCCAGCCCTGTAAAGCAATTTCTGGCTCAAGGCATGGCGTGGCCTCTAGGATGAATGAGAGCTATGTGTGTATGTGTGGGGAAACATGATAATTTAGGAGGCGGTATTTATTTGCAGCAGGAGGTTAGCGCTAGGCTCCTGTCTTTGTATGAGCACACACTTTCCATGAACATCAATGGGATTTAGCCAGGCCCATGCAGAGAGAAACAGAAACTGAAACATTAAAAAAAAAAACAAGCAACAACAAAAACTTGGATTTTGGCCCAGAACAACGTACTAGCAGCATGGTGGAGCGGGGAGTTCTGCAAGCCGGTTCTGTGCTCCTCCCGAAACAGGTTTTCTCTCTCCCTATGTGGTCTGGTTATGCTTTGATTCTGAAATGTACCAGTTTTCTCTTGACTGCAGTGTGTACTTGACATCTGATTGGAAACAGGAGTAATCCTTCGATTGTAAAGATGTATGGGCATTGGGAGGAGTTTCACAAAGCAGCACATCTCTGGGTAGATTTACATAAGAGATTTAAAGTCCTTTGAATCGAAGCTAATATATTTCACAGCGTAAACAGTATGAAAGTGAAATTCTCCAAGAACCACCACTGCTAACGCTTGGGTGGTGATGCTATCTGTATTTAAAAAAATAGCTGTCCTGGCAAGCTCTAAAAGGGGGTGGGGGGTGAGGAATGACAAGGAAAATGAGTGACTATAAGCACATAAGTAAAATGAATGACTGATTTTGGCTTTATTGATTACAAGAATAAAAAAATCTAGATTGGAAGTAGATTCTGCTATGGGTGACTCCCTCCACTCAACCAGATTTTATGAGTCGGGGTTCCCAACTCGGGAAGGTTGGGGAAGTTTTAAATTTTTATTAGTTGCTACTTATGCAATTAATACCTTAATATGGTTTCCTTATAAAAACTTAAAACAGCTGGGTGCAGTGACTCATGCCTGTAGTCTCAGCATTTTGGGAGGCTGAGGTGGGTGAATTTCATGAGCTCAGGAGTTTGAGACCAGCCTGGGCAACATGGCAAAAACCCATCTCTGACTGGGAATGGTGGCTTAATCCCAGCAGTTTGGGAGGCTGAGGTGTGCAGATCACTTAAGGTTAGGAGTTCGAGACTAGCCTGGCCAACATGGTGAAACCCAGTCTCTAATAAAAATACAAAAAATTAGCTGGGCGTGGTGGTGGCTACCTATAATCCTAGCTACTTGGGAGGCTGAGGCCGGAGAATCTCTTGAGCCCGGGAGGCGGAGGTTGCAGTGAGCCGGGATTGTGCCACTGTACTCCATCTTGGACAACAGAGTGAGTCTCTATCTTAACAACAACAACAACAACAAACCATCTCTACCAGAAATACAAAAAATTAACCAGGTGTGGTGGCACATGCCTGTGGTCCCAGCTACTCGGGAGGGTGAGACAGGAGGATCTCTTGAGCCTGGGAGGTGAGATTGCAGTGAGTCAAGGTCATGTTACTGTACTTCAGCCTGGGCGACAAAGCGAGACCCCATCACAAACAAACAAACAAACAAACAAACAGAGAAACCCAAAAAACTGAAGACATTACAGATAGGCTGAAGCTCATTTCAGTCCCTCCCTATCCTGATCCTAGTCTCTTTCCTGGCAGAGAAATCTAACTGGTAGTTAAGGAAATTGAAAACACTTAACAGTGTATAGAATCTTTGTTGCTATGTATGGCCATGCATGGTGGCTCACACCTGTAATCTCAGCACTTTAAGAGGCTGAAGTGGGTGGATCACGAGGTCAAGAGATCAAGACCATCCTGGCCAACATGGTGAAATGTTGCTACTAAAAATACCAAAATTAGCTGGGCGTGGTGGCGCATGACTGTAGTCCCAGCTACTTGGGAGGCTGAGGCAGGAGAATTGCTTAAACCCAGGAGGCGGCGGTTGCAGTGAGCCGAGATCGTGCCACTACACTCCAGCCAGGCGACAGAGTGGAGGTGGAAAAAAAAAAAAGGATCTTTGTTGCTATATATGTGAATGGTGTTACAGTGTATGTCCTGAAAGACTGATTTTTCCACTTGGCTCTGTGAATGCAACAGATGTATCTTACTCTTTTTAACTGTTGCTGGCGGTCTCTCTCACTGGCTCCATCCACCTGTGTTTCTTTAGAGGCAGCAAAGATTAAGATTGCCTACATTTTGATTCCCGTTTATCACTTAGTAGCTTTATGTCTTTGGGCAAGATTACTCAACCTCTCTGTGCCTCAGTTTCCTCATCTGCATGGGGATCTTAGTTACGGGAGTGTATCCCATAGGGTTGTTGTGAGGGTGAGAAGCACCACCAGTAGTGCCCAGCACATGGCGGGTGAGAGACAGTGTTTGAGGTCACCATCACTTGCTTGGGGAGGAACAGTTCGAGTGTTCCTGTGTTTGTCACCCTCACCCCAAGGTTACATCCTTGTACATGTGTGGCAGCGAGTGTGTCTCTAGGGTAGTGTTTCTGCAGGGTGTGTTTGTGAGTGTGTGTTCCCTAAGATGATTCGGAGAGGGGGGCTTGCAGGGGTGTGTGCATTTGGAATAACTTGTGGCACTCCCTGCCTGGGGGCGCTTCAAAAGTCCTGCCCTGCAGCACTCCCAAGTGACCTCTCGCTTCTTCTGCCTTTGGCACCAGGAGAGGACAGTTGGCTGCAGCGGGGCTCACTGCCTGTAGCAAGGCTCACTGTTGTCTGTCTCTGCAGGGCTTCGTGCTGGCCGTCACTGTCATCCGTGAGGCAGTGGAAGAGATCCGATGCTACGTGCGGGACAAGGAAGTCAACTCCCAGGTCTACAGCCGGCTCACAGCGCGAGGTCAGCCTCCTGGCTCCTGGGCCACAGGGGTGCAGGTCAATCACGGGCCACTGACAGTCAGGGGAGAAGAGTTCAAGGCCCGGGCCGTGGGTGTGGGAAGGCTATGTGGCTGAACAGTCGCTTAGTGGTCCCAGCACCAAGGAGGCCTCCATCTGCCCTGGATGACAGGTCGATGGGGTCCCACCAGGCCCCGGCGGCATCCACAGGCCTCTTGGTATTGGTCTTGTCAAATAACTTGTGTGCCAGCAGCCTAGAATGACATTCTGTGTTTTGGCATCCTCGCTGGCTAATCCCTTTCCCTTTCTGCCACCTGGCTGAGGAGGGAAGGAGGGTGCCCCTGCTGTTCACATGGCAGGCTGCAGTGTTTTCGGCAGTGATTACTTTAAAACCAAACTGTTGCAGCTTTAGTACAGATTTAGGTAAATACTGCGTTATCCGGGAAGATTTCTTTGAAGGCATTTTATAAATCCTGGAAATTGAAACCTGGAGATTGTGGAGTCTGATCCAAAGATCAGTGACCAGATGTGTATGTCAGAGTTGTATGTTTTGGCTCAAAAACAAAAAATTGAAATTTTGGACAGGTACGGTGGCTCACGCCTATAATCCCAGCACTTTTGGAGGCTGAGGTGGGCGGATCACCTGAGGTCGGGTTCAGACCAGCCTGGTCAACATGGTAAAACCTGTCTCTACTATAAATACAAAAATTAGCCAGACATGGTGGTATACATCTGTAATCCCAGCTACTCAAGAGACTGAGGCAGGAGAATCACTTGAATCTGGGAGGTGGAGGCTGCAGGCAGCTGAGATCATGCCATTGCACTTTAGCCTGGGTGACAAGAAGGAAACTCCTTCTCTCTCTCTTTTTTTTTTTTTTGTTTAGACAGAGTCTCACCCTGTTGCCTAGACTGGAGTGTAGTGGCACGATCTCAGCTCACTGCAACCTCTGCCTCCCCAGCTCAAGCAATTCTCCTGCCGCAGCCTCCCGAGTAGCTGGGATTACAGGCAGGCACCACTATGCCCAGCTAGTTTTTGTATTTTTACTAGAGACGGGGTTTCACCGTGTTGGCCAAGATGGTCTCGATCTCTTGACCTCGTGATCCACCCGCCTCAGCCTCCCAAAGTGCTAGGATTACAGGCATGAGCCACTGTGCCCAGCCGGAAACTCCCTCTCAAAAAAAAGAAATTGAAATTTTAATAACATTTCCCAGAGATATGAAAATCCTTTAATCATTGGCTGCCTTGCAAGATATGTGCATTCTAAACAATGGAACTTAAAAACCCACTCAGACACACCATGGAAAAGCCACAAAACAACCCAGCCAATGTTGACTTCTGTTTCTTTCTTTCTTTCTTTTTTTTTTTTTGAGACAGACATTCGTTCTTGTTGCCCAGGCTGGAGTGCAATGGCGCCATCTTGGCTCACTGCAACCTCCGCCTCCTGGGTTCAAGTGATTCTCCTGCCTCAGCTTCCCGAGTAGCTGGGATTACAGGCATGTGCCACCACACCTGGTTAATTTTTGTATTTTTAGTAGAGAAGGGGTTTCTCCATGTTTGTCAGGCTGGTTTCGAACTCCTGACCTCAGGTGATCCACCCACCTTGACCTCCCAGAGTGCTGGGGTTACAAGTGTGAGCCACCGTGCCCAGCCATTGACTTTTAACTACAACAGATATACTGTAAGGTTGCATTAAGAAATGAGAGCATGTTACCTAAAGTTTGCTAATCTGGCCAAGGAAAGCCTATTTGATTGTCCTCTGAGATTCCTGATCCCATTCAGGGATGGATGCTATTTAAAGAGGTTGAGGAGAATAAAGTCTATGCCTTGCCTTCAGGAAATTGAGAATTTGGAAAGAGATAAGATGAATAGATGCCAAGGGATTTAGCACCCAAGCCAGGCAGGGTCTGAACTGCTGTTCTGTTAAGTGCTTTGTGCTTTCAAGGAAGCAGTCCATCCACGGTTTCTTGGGGGTTTTCAGTAGAGTTTTCCTTTTGGGAAAAATGTCAGAGGTATATGTTTTGGGCTAAAAAAAATACAGATTTTGGCCAGGTATGGTGGCTCACGCCTGCAATCCCAGCATTTAGGGAAGCTGAGGCAGGTGGATCACCTGAGGTCAGGAGTTGGAGACCAGCCTGGCCAACATGGTGAAACCCCGTCTCTACTAAAAATATAAAAATTAGCCAAGCGTGGTGGCAGGCGCCTGTAATCCCAGCTAGTCAGGAGGCTGAGGCAGGAGAATCGCTTGAACCTGGGAGGTGGAGGTTGCAGTGAGCTAGGATTGTGCCATTGCACTCCAGCCTGAGGGGCAAGAGCAAGATTTCATCTCAAAAAAAAAAAAAAAGCAAATATTAATTGTGTTTTTCAAGGTTATGAAAATATTTTGTTTTAGCGTGTTTGAATACATTGTCATGGTTGATGGTCTTAAAACTGTGCAAGTCTCTGTGAGAAGGGGGAATTCCGAGCTGGTATAGAAATGCTTTATTCATGCTAAACTACTGTATTTAGGACATGTTGCTACCAAAAGAAAAAGAATCAGTGTAATCTTTGCAGAGGCAGGTGGCTTGAGCTTTCCGCGTGAGTGGTCATAAGACCTCTCTGGAGGGCTTTTTCTTGTGTGGTTTGTGTGTATTAAATCCTCCCTTAATAACATATTCTTACTATAACATTTAAAATGCTTGGCAACCAACAAAAGCCCCATCGGAGAGAGTGTGGTGGATCTCTTTGGAGCTCAAGAGAAGAGGCCTTCGGATTCCATTCATTCATCCATCCAGGCTTCGACCCTTCTTTGGTTCTTTTCATATTGCAATTGCTTTTCCCGTGAATGATTTTTCTGCCCTCCGCTGCACACCCCTTCTTGGCTCTTGCTTTAACTTTCACTCAGCTCTTGAAAAGGTCCTAAGGAGAATTGGCAGATGGCTCGAGCATTAAAAACGTGTCTTCCTTTGTGGGTCTCCCTTTGTGGCCCGTGGTGTCTATTGTCATGCCAATGGCACTGTAGGCAAAACAACACAGTTCTGAATATTAACCCAGACCCTAGCGCCTCAGTTTGTTGTGAAAGCCCAACAAAACACTAAAGAAACTGTCAGCTCAGAAAGCGATCCAGGCGCGTTTAGTTATTTGCTATGCTTTGGGGGAAGGGCCGGGGTAGCAAACCTCAGTTGAGGGATTGCAGGGAAGAGGGAGAAAAAGAAGCCTTTTTTGACTTTCCTGTGGAATTCTTTCATAGTGTTTCCTTGAGGGAAACTTCACCATCTTTACTTAGTAAGATGATAAGCAAAATGAAACAAGTATGTATATGTATATTCATGACGGGCTGTTACCTTTTTATCACGTGAAGTCTTCAAATGTACTTTTCAACACTATTTTGCGGGGTGAAAATATTCAGGAATCAGAGTGCCTTGATGACTAGATTTTAAGCCATGGTCTTTACCTACTTGCCACATCCTTTTGTCTACTTGTGCTATTATAGTTAAATTTCAAAATTTGTTTTTGCAGTAATTCCTAACTAGCCAAAAATTTGCAAACATTGTATGGAGAACTCCATTATGCCCTTAACCCAGATTCCTCATTATTACATTTTGTCACAGTTGTTTATTTATTTATTTAGAGACAGGGTCTCCCTGTGTCAGCCAGGCTGGAGTGCAGTGGTGGGATCTCAACTCACTGCAGCCTCCGCCTTCCAGGCTCAAGTGATCCTCTCACTTCAGCCTCTGAGTAGCTGGGACTACAGATGTGCACCACCACACCCTGCTAAATTTTTATTTTTTATTTGTTGCGATGGGGTTGGCATGTTGCCCAGGCTGCACAGTTGCTTTTTTTCTTTTTTTTTTCTTTCCCCTGTGCAGGCTGGAGTGCGGTGGAGCGTTCTTGACACACTGCAACCTCCGCCTCCCAGGTTGAGGCGATTCTCCTGCCTCAGCCTCCTGAGTAGCAGGGATCACAGGCATGTGTTACCACACCTGGCTAATTTTTGTATTTTTAGTAGAGATGGGGTTTCACCATGTTAGCCAGGCTGGTCTTAAACACCTGACTTCAGGCAATCCACCTGCGTCAGCCTCCCAGAGTGCTGGGATTACAGTTGTGAGCCACCGCACTGGCCATGGTTGCTTTTTAATACTTTCTTTCTACCCATGTAAGTAAGTATACATATAGGTATATCTGGGGTCATTAGAGATAAGTTGTAGATATAATTCCTTTTTTTCTTTTCTTTTTTTTTTTTGAGACAGAGTCTTGCTCTGTCACCAGGCTGGAGTGCAGTGGCGTGATCTCAGCTCACTGCAACCTCCACCTCTCAGGTTCAGGAGATTCCTCTGCCTCAGCCTCCTGAGTAGCTGGGACTACAAGCCTGTGCCACCATGCCCAGCTAATTTTTTTTTTTTTTTTTTTTTTTGTATTTTGGTAGAGATGGGGTTTCACTATGTTGGCCAGGCTGGTCTCGAACTCCTGACCTTGTGATCCACCCGCTACTGCCTCCCAAAGTGCTGGGATTAAAGGCATGAGCCACTGCGCCTGGCCAATTCCCTTTTATGCCTTAAATACTTAAGTGCTTAATTTCTTAAAGGACATTTCTCTTATACAATACAATTATGTAGAATTACCAAAATCAAAAAATTGAACATCAATATATTGCTATTAATCTAATTTATAATCTGTTTTAAAATTTTGCCGTCTGTCCCTAAAATGTCCTTTGATACTGTTGTTTACTTAGTTGAGGAAGAGATGGGGTTGGTCAGTTTCATTTAGTTGTCCTCTCTCCTTGGTCTCTTCCAACCTGGCAGAGCACCTCGGTTTTCTTTGTCTTTCATGATCTTGACGTTTTGAAGAGGACAGGCTGGTTTCAGGTCAGTTACTTTGTATCCTGTCCCTCCATTTGTACTTGTTGGATGTGGCCTCAAAACTAGATTTATTTATTTATTGAGATGGAGTCTCGCTCTGTTGCCCAAGCTGGAATGCAGTAGCATGATCTCAGCCCACTGTAACCTCTACCTCCTGGTTTCAAGCAATTCTCCCTGCCTCAGCTTCCCAAGTAGCTGGGATTACAGGCGTGCACCACCATGTCCGGCTAGTCTTTTTTTTTTTTTTTTTTTTAGATAGAGTTTTGCTCTTGTTGTCCAGGCTGGAGTGCAGTGGCACAATCTCAGTTCATGTAACCTCCGTCTCCTGGGTTCAAGTGATTCTCCTGTCTCAGCCTCCTGAGTAGCTATTACAGGTATGTGCCACCACACCCAGGTAATTTTTTGTATTTTTGGTAGAGACAGGGTTTCTCCATGTTGGTCAGGCTCCTGACCTCAGGTGATCTGCCTGCCTCGGTCTCCCAAAGTGCTGGGATTACAGGCATGAGCCATCGTGCCCGGCCGTGGTATTTTTTTTTTTTTTTTTTTGAGATGGAGTTTCGATCTTGTTGTCCAGGCTAAAGTGCAATGGCGCCATCTCAGCTCACTGCAACCTCCACCTCCCGGGTTCAAGTGATTCTCCTGCCTCGGCCTCCCAAGTAGGTGGGATTATAGGCATATGCCACCACATCCTGGGCTAATTTTGTATTTTTAGTAGAGACGGGGTTTCTCCATGTTGGTCAGGCTGGTCTCGAACTCCTGACCTCAGGTGATCTGCCCACCTCGGCTTCCCAAAGTGCTGGGATTATAGGTGTGACCCCCACACTTGGCCACACCATGTGTTTCTTAAGTGACAGTAGGTGAATTAATGGAGGGATGAGCCAGGGGTGATGGGAGTCCATCAGAGAGAATGGTGATGTCTTTCCGGAAGACCTGACCTTCATCTTGAGTCTTAGAGGATGGAAGACAGCAGGACTGGCTACATGATTTGTGGGACCCAATTCAAATGAACATGTGGCACCCTTATTCAAAAATTATTAAGAATCTCAAGATGGCAACAGCAGGGTCTTAAACCAAGTACGGGACCCTCCTCAACATGAGACTCATGGCAGGACTCAGATGGCATGCTCTGGTAAAGAGTTCTCCAGAAAGAACATCAAGTTCAATCCAAGGCCGCAGCCTGTGACGGCGGGGGTGGCAGGCTACGGAACCCCAGGTTTCATCACTAGCTTGTTGTTCCCAATTAGGCTGAATTTCCTGAGCCTCTCCCTCGTGGGAGAACAGAATAAAAGACCACACAGGCCAGTGAGAACCTGAGGCTCTGGAAGGGTTGATTCTGTGTTTCCAGAATTCACATACAGTGCAGGCATGCCTTAGGACAAAGGTGGCAGTGAGCTGTTTCAAACTAGGAAGAGGAGAAAGAATGAGGAAAGGCGACCCGCCATTAGCTAGCCAGGTGCTAGATAAGGTTTAATCTGTAGTGTCTTTATTTTTGAGATGGGGTCTCACTCTGTCACCCAGGTTGGAGTGCAGTGGCACAGTCACAGTTCACTGCAGTCTCTACTGCCCAGGCTTAAGTGATTCTCCCACCTCAGCTTTCCAAGTCACTGGGACCGCAGGTTTACGTCACAACACCTGGTTTTATCTGTCTGTAGAGATGAGGTCTTGCTATGTTGCCCAGGCTGGTCTCGAACTCCTGGGCTCAAGCGATTCTCCTGCTTTGGCTTCCCAAATTGCTGGGATTATAGGCATGAACCACCATGCCTAGCCTAGTCTGTAGTCTTCTAGACAGCCCTGTGAAGGTAGCTTTTGTGGGTGTGGATGTAGGGAAGGAGAAAATGTCTTCCTCTCACCCATTGCTAGGTTCATGGCTGAGGCCCTGGAGGAAAAGCATCCTGTCTGGGATGAAGAGCTAGCAAAGGGCAGAGGTGGAATGTGAATCCAGGCTGATTTGTGTGTAAAACCTTAGCCTTTAAGTCTAGGTACCTACTATGTGTCAGGAGCTCAGCTCAGCACTTTTGTGTGTAATATCTCAACAGTTGCTACAGTGTTCAGCTTTAATACATATGCTACGGAGGGGCTCACGCCTGTAATCCCAACACTTTGGGAGGCTGGGGTGGGCAGATCACCTGAGGTCAGGAGTTTGAGGCCAGCCTGACCAACATGGCAAAACCCTATCTCTAGTAAAAATACAAAATTAGCCGGGTATGGTGGTGCATGCCTGTAATCCTAGCTACTTGTGGAGGCTGAGGCAGGAGAATGGCTTGAACCCAGGAGGCGGAGGTTGTGCTGAGCCGAGATTGCGCCATTGCACTCCAGCCTGGGCAATGAGAGGGAAACTCCATCTCAAAAAAAAAAAAAAAAAGATTTGAGTCATTTTAAAACGCATCTTTCAGTCCAAAGAAACTTACCAATCTAACCTCTGCATTGCAGGGTGGACAAACTGTTGAAAACCACATAAGGTGTAGTGCTTTTGGATAAACAAGCATCCCCTTTCCTCCTACTTAAAATTCACATTTAAACATCAGAGACTTAAGAGCTCTTCTTAGACCTTTATGAGTTTTTATGGTTTTAATTATAGAGCTGTCTTCTTAAATTAATAGCATTCAATGGCACTGGAAATAAAGCCAGAAAAGAGAAAATCTTGGAGTTGTAGCAGACCCAGCAAAACATAGTTTTGTTACTCAAGAGAATTGGGTTGGATTGGAAAAGAATAATTAGTGAAGGAATTATTTCTCTTTATTCTTGCCATCCCCAAGCCAAAAGTTTAGTGGGGGTGGGGGGTTGCCTCGATTATTACAGGTGGTGAGGGAAACTGGATTTGCATTTTCACAAGATGAATTCCATGGGTCTTCATACCAGGAATGCTTTCCCAGACTAACTTCTGATCAAGGGCTAAATGAAGCAAGCGGACAATTAGCCTTGAAAGAAGTGCAAACAGAGGCATAATTAACACAATTGCTGATTCTTCTTTCCTGCTGAGGACATCTGGGCAGGCTGACCATAAGTCATAAGCCAGAGGTCTATGCTCTTTTGCATATCTTCAGCTTTCTCCTATGTATGTGGTATAAAAAATTGACCTGCTATCTTCCTTTTCCAGTTCTGTCTAGATAGTTCAGTGATGTTCTCTGCTCACCCTTTCCCATTTACAGAATCTCCTGTAACCTCAAGGATCTTACTTCCATTTGAGGATATGTTTTCAGTTTAGCACAAAACCCATGTTGCAACATTATCTAGGATTGCAATTAATGTGACTTACATTTCAAGACCCAAGGATGCACGTTTTTCTCTTTTGGAGTTGTATGTCATTGGGGTTAGTCAGAAGGTGTAATAATGTAGGGAGTTGTTTAGCTATTCATTAACTAAATTGAAACTCTATTCCTAAGATACACTTTATGATTTTTTTTAAAAAAAGAGGATTATATTGATAGACTTTTCAATGTTACTGCAGCAAAACTGGCTGCAAAGATCCTTCACTAGGGACCTCAAGGACGATTCTGTGAGCAAAGAATTCCCTTCCTAGTTTCCCTTGTCTAAGATTCAGAGCATCAGCAGGTCTGAGTGAGTCTTATTTATAACAGATTTTTGCCAAATACTTTCTCATACTGTCTCGTACAGATATAAAATTATTATTTATTTATTTTGAGATGGAGTTTTGCTCTCGTTGCCCAGGCTGGAGTGCAGTGGCGCCATCTTGGCTCACCGCAACCTCCGCCTCCTGGGTTCAAGCAATTCTCCTGCCTCAGCCTCCTGAGTGGCTGGGATTACAGGCATGTGCCACCACACCTGGCTAATTTTGTATTTTTAGTAGAGACAGTGTTTCTCCATGTTGATCAGGCTAGTCTTGAACTCCCAAACTCAGGTGATCAGCCTACCCCAGCCTCCCAAATTGCTAGGATTACAGGTGTGAGCCACTGCGCCTGGCCCAGATATAAAGTTATTTAAATCCACAAAGTTCAGATTTTCCTTTCAAATACTCAATTTCATTTTATTACAAGTCATTGGTGAACTGATCTATTGTTTAATAAAAAAAAAAAAACAAAAACACGAAAAACTCAAACTTGCAAATTGCACTGCTATCATTCCCAGAAGGTATTTCTCCCCGTGAGGGTGTTCGTCTGCTTCATCACTTTTGGGCACCATACACTGGCAAGACCATTTATGTATTTATTTTAAAAGCCACTGTTGGGTATAAACTTGTTAAGATTTAAACCGCAGCCTTTTTTTTTTTTTTTTTTTTTGGTAAGTTCCCACTATTTAAACAAAGCCCCAGGAAGTGGTAGTGATTATTTATAATAATCCTTTCAACTCTTTGCCTGTTTTCAAGTAACAGTCTTTTCTTTGGCTTTGGGGAATGCAGACAACTCTATTTGAATATGAAAATTTCAACTTTAAACCTCTGAACTCTGCTGGGTCTGCAGAGGCGTTTTAATGTCAACCCCAGGAAATGTACACATGAAGCAGAATTTACAACTCATCACTGTCACAGTTAGATTAGAGTGTGAGTTAAAGAGTAATACATTAACCAGGGTGAGTGCATGAGATTGTTGTTGGAGATCTACAAAAGCAATCAATATCCTGCACAAACAATGAAAAATACAAGTATAGCTGGAGGTGTTCAGGGTCACAAAATAGGCCCACACATACTAGTGCCCTGGAATTTATTAAAAAAAAAAATTTTTTTTTTTTTTGGTAGGCTGTTCTGCAGTTTGACTGAATTGTCACTTGCTTGTTTTGACTCAAGAGAAACATCTGGTTTCTCCCTGCAATGTAGACAAACGGCTCTTATTCTGAAGCTGTCATCCATGAAAGGCATGGTTTGGGCTCAATAGGCTTGCTTATGAAAGGCTTGGGGTCCGTTGCTACAGAAATAAACAGCTCTAATAATTGGAAGTTTGTTCCCCGTTATAAACTCTGATTAAGAGACGACTTGGGTGAACTGGCGAAAGCTGAAAGGGATAGATTTATTAGAAGACTTTTCCTGATTTAGGATGTGTCAGGCAGAGAATTTTCAGCCTGTTTCTACAAGTGTATTTAAAAATCTTAGAGCCCCAGTATTGGAGATGGGGTGTTACAGGCTTCAGAAGAGTAGAGAGGTCTTAGGGGAAGAGTTCAGAGTTCCGTGGCTTCAGTTCGTAGGACAGGGCCAGGTTTTCCTGCATACTTTATAAAGAAGATATTCTTGGGTGTTTTTACTTCCCTTCTGGATCAGCTACACAATCTGTGGGACCCAGTGCAAAATGAAAAAGGTGGGGTGGGGAGTTGTTAAAAAAATAATAAGATCAGGATGGTTAGATCTTGAGTTTAAAAAACACAAAACTTATGAAGCATCTTAAGACATTTAACAGTACAGCGTCACTGAAGCTGGGCGCCCTGTGTTGTTGTATTGGTCCTTTTTCCATCTCAGGAGTCTCTGGGGAAGATGAGACCAAAACCAGCAACAACAAACAAGGAGCACTTGGGAAGTGTGCCCGTCAGGGGCGTGTTGGGAGGGCTTTTATTTTTTTTGAGATGGAGTCTTGCTCTGTCGCCAGGCTGGAGTGCAGTGGTGCGATCTCAGCTCACTGCAACCTTCGTCTCCCGGGTTCAAGCGATTCTCCTGCCTCAGCCTCCCGAGTAGCTGCGATTACAGGTGTGTGCCACCATGCCCGTTTAATTTTTGTGTTTTTAGTAGAGATGGGGTTTCACCATGTTGGCCAGGATGGTCTCGATCTCTTGACTTCGTGATTAGCCCACCTCAGCCTCCCAAAGTGTTGGGATTATAGGCGTGAGCCACTGCCTGGCCTCATTTTCTTTCCTGTTTAGGTAAACTGTAGGGAGAGTTCCTGCCCTTTTTTGAGATTGGTAGTAATTACTGTCAATGTGCTATGTTTTTCTTTCTCCTGGGATTTAGGAAAAGAAGAACCTCTCTGTCAGATCGCATGTCTATATCTTGTTCTTCCCCTTTTTTGCAACAATGTAGAAGTCTGAGAACCGTGGTTGATGTGAGGTTAGAAGTCATGTGTTTTGAGCCCTGTCCACAACCTTAACAGGTTTTTCTTTCTGGAAGTCAGTTCTGACCATTGAATGCCCAGTGATTCCCCACTTCTCACTTTGGTCTCTCTTTTCTCTCCCTCTTTGTCCCTACCAACTTGAGAGCTCCTTAGAGAGGGACGTTTTAGTCAAGTACTGACAGCCAAGCCTAGTGCCTGGCTGGTGGAAAACTCCAGTAAATATGGGAATGCAAATAACAGTATCTGCTGTTTAATCTCATTTCTTCTTGCTGCTTTTTCTCCTTTTCATTCTGGTTTTATTTGTATTTTTTCTCATTACACACACACACACACACACATATGCGCACGCACACACATACACACGCACACACACAAACACACACTACGTCCAGCATGAAGGCCCAAACTACATATCTGTAGATATTTAATGCATTTTTTTTTTTTGAGACGAAGTCTCGCTGCGTCTCCCAGGCTAGAGTGTAAGTGGCTCCATCTCGGCTCACTGCAACTTCTGCCACCCTGATTCAAGTGATTCCTCCGCCTCAGCCTCCTGAACGGCTGGGATTACAGGGTCCTGCCACTGCACCCAGCTATTTTTTTGTATTTTCAGTAGAGACAATAGGTTCACCATCTTGGCCATACTGGTCTTGAACTCCAGACCTCGTGATCCACCCACCTCGGACTCCCAGAGTGTTGGGATTACAGGCGTAAGCCACCACACCCAGTCAATTTAATTAAAAAAAAAAAAAAAAAGCAGAGACAGGATTTTGCCATGCTGCCCAGGCTGGTCTCAAACTCCTGGGCTCAACCAATCCACCCACCTCAGCCTCCCAAAGTGCTAGGATTATAGATGTGAACCACCGTGCCTAGCTAAACTACATATTTTTCATTACCAAAAAAAGGCAACATGGGGCAGGAAGTCCAAACTGACAGTCAGCACTCTCTAGTGGCTCAAGAGAAGGGGAGGGTCTGGGAAGCTGTCATTGTTCAAGCTGTACATCGAGACTGGTCACCCCAAAACACTGAAATGCTAGTGAATGACTATGGCTAAAAAACCCAAGTGACCTCCAGTGGTGTGGCTCCCGTGTCCTCCCTTGGAGGAGGAGCAAGAGCTCTGTTGGTGGACGGACAGTCCGTACAGTAGGTGTGTTTGTGTGAAGGATTGGCCTGCTGGGGTTACTCAGAAACTGCTCTGCAAACACAGAGGATTAAAGGGGTTTTTGTTGAAGCAGAACAGATGGACTGAGAGAGGCAGAGTTCACATTAGTGGGTCGTAAATAAAGACTCGCTTGCAGAAGGGAAAAATCTGAGTCTGGTCACTTAAAAATCGGAGCTAATTTTAATTGTTATCTTTTTCTTATTAGGAAAGCAACCTTATGCTTAATAGAAAAACAATTCATGTGAAGAATTTGGAAAATGTCTGTGACAGAGTTTAAAGCCCTGACGATCCTTTCAGTAGAATCTCCCTGATTTTGTCGTCTGTCCTGCTAACGTACACATGTGTACCTAGGCGATTATTATTTAATAAGAATGAAAACATACGCTCTTCTTTGAGTTAAAGAGGGAACCTGTAACGAGAGCGTGAAGATCGGAACCCAGGTGTGATCATTAGGGCCAGACCAGCGGCATAAATTTTAGTAATAAAACCAAAGACAATGTGTAAATTTATGTTTGGGAAAGTTGGGGCAAGCGCAGGTGAAGGAAAAGTTCATTGGCACTGAGGGCCATGTTGAATTTATGATTCTGAGCTCCCAGAAAAACGACGCGTCTGTGCCTATTTCTCCTTCTGCCCCCTAGTGGAGCAAGAAGAGTGGTTCAGGCCATGAAAGTGTGCCGCCAATTAGATCCTCTCCTCACCCTTTTCTCTCTCTCTTTTTTTTTTGTTTTTTGAGGCAGGGTCTTGTTCTGTTGCCCAGGCTGCAGTGCAGTGGCACAATCTCCGCTCACAGCAGCCTCAATCTCCTAGGTTCAAGCGATCCTCCCATCTCAGCTTCCCGAGTAGCTGGGAGTACAGGTGCACACCAGCCACCACGCTTCGCTAATTTCCTGTATTTGTTGTAGAGACAGGGTCTTGCCATGTTGTCCAGGCTGGTCTTGAACTAATAGGCTCAAGCAGTCTACCTGTCTCAGCCTCCCAAAGTGCTGAGATTACAGTTGTGAGCCACTGCATCTGGCCTCTTTACCTATTTCTAATCATTTAATTGGATGTTCTCCAGTCTCTGTAAATATATTGACCAAAGCCCAAGATGCAATGAAATGAGGCCAGTGGGTCTCTCTCTAGCATGCCAGGGCTCCAGTCACTGGATTGAGTTTAACGTCATATTTTATGAAAATGAGGTACCATTAGAAGCTAGGTGCTCACTTAGCAGGGTGAGAGATACTCACACTAGGAGAGTCCAGAAGTCTTACCGACGATCGAGGGCTGGTTTCATTCGCTGCTGTTAGCTGAGTGCTTTCTAGAAATTAGCAGTGTTTGTATCAGACCTTTTGATGCCAGTTCTTACTGTTTCATGACAGAATTTAACGACATATAAAAATTAGTTAAAATCACTGGGCACAGTGGCTCATACCTGTAATCTCAGCACTTTGGGAGGCTGAGGTGGGTGGGTTACTTGAAATCAGGAGTTCGAGACCAGCCTGGCCAACGTGATGAAACCCCATCTCTACTAAAAATAAAAAATTAGCCGAGTGTGGTGGCACGTGCCTGTAATCCTAGCTATTCAGGAGGCTGAGGAATGAGAATCGCTTGAATTGAGGAGGCGGAGGTTGCCGTGAGCGGAGATCATGACAGTGCACTCCAGCCTGGGTGACAACGTGAGACTCCATCTCAAAAAAAGAAATCAGTTAAAATGAAACCTTATGGAACCAATTAAAGAGAGTTGTTTCAATAGAAAAAAATTGGAATGCTCTGAAAAATCTCAACGGTAGTGAAGTACTTAAAAAATTAATGGTATTTAAAAAATATAAAATATTGTGAGACACTATAAAAACCTACAGTTGTGCACTTAGGTTATTTCGTGTCTTTAAGTTCTTTTTTTTTTTTTTTTTTTGGAGATGGAGTTTTGCTCTTGTTGCCCAGGCTGGAGTGCAATGGTGAGATCTTGGCTCACTGCAACCTCCACCTCCTGGTTTCAAGCGATTCTCCTGCCTCAGTAACTGGGATTGCAGGCACCTGCCACCACTCCCAGCTAATTTTTTTATTTTTAGTAGAGATGGGGTTTCATTCACTATGTTGGCCAGGCTAGTCTCAAACTTCTGACTTCAGGTGATCCACCTGCCTTGGCCTCCGAAAGTGCTGGGATTACAGTTGTGACCCACCTCGCCCAGCCTTTGGTGTCTTTCAGTTCTTCATAAAGCTAAAGAAATGAAAGCTGGAAATCCTGGTTACTGCGTGTTGGGTATTTGCTGAATATTCAAATGAAAACACCAAGGGAATACCAGATTCACGATTCCCATTTCGCTCTTACTCTGTGGCGGCTACTTATTGAAGGAGATGGAGGGTCATTATTATTGTTATTATTAGTTTTGAGATGGAGTCTTGCCTTGTTGCCAGGCTGGAGTGCAGTGGCACAATCTCGGCTCACTGCAGCCTCTGCCTCCCAGGTTCAAGTGATTCCCCTGCCTCAGCCTCCCGAGTAGCTGGGACTATAGGCGCATGCCACCATGCTTGACTAATTTTTGTATTTTTAATAGAGACGGGGTTTCATCATATTGGCAAGGATGGTCTCGATCTCTTGACCTTGTGATCCGCCCGCCTTGGCCTCCCAAAGTGCTGGGATTATAGGCATGAGCCACTGCACCTGGCTCTATGATAATAATTATTATTATTTTTGAGATGGATGTTTTCTCTTGTTGCCCAGTCTGGAGTGCAGTGGCCCGATCTTGGCTCACTGCAACCTCTTCCTCCTGAGTTCAAGCGATTCTCCTGCCTCAGCCTCCCAAGTAGCTGGGATTACAGGCATGTGCCACCATGCCTGGCTAATTTTGTATTTTTAGTAGAGATGGGGTTTCTTCATATTGGTCAGGCTGGTCTTGAACTCCCAACCACAGATGATCCGCCCACCTCCCAAAGTGCTGGGATTACATGAGTGAACCACGCTCAGCCTTATAATTATTTTTTATTTCTCTCTTAGCTGAACATTTCTAAGTTACGTGGGCTTGTTATAAGATACAGTATCATAAAGATTTTGTGGTGTTGCTCCCTGTATGTGAATTTTACCCATCACCAGAATAAATTCTTCATCTCCGGGCTCACTCACAGTGTGCGGGGCCACCTGGCCCCACCTGGCCCCTTCCGCCTTCATGTCTTGCTGTTCCCTGCTTTCCTGATGCTTCAGGTCTTGCTGAAGGAGTTCTAGCCTTTGGCCGTGTGCGTGCTGTTAGCTGTTCACTTGTTCCACTTTCTTGTGTCCCAAGGCTGCCTTTCGTCAGTTACTAGTAAACACAGTGTCCTTCATCTGTTTAATTCTGGCCTCAACTCTCCCACAGAGCATTTGTTGACAGCCACCCCTCTGATTCTCCAGCCCCCTTCATCCATTATTATTATTATTGAGACAGAGTCTCACTCTGTAGTCCAGGCTGGAGTGCAGTGGCACAGTCTAGCTCGCTGCAACCTTCACCTCCCGGGTCCCGGTTCAAGCAGTTCTCCTGCCTCAGCCTCCTGAGTAGCTGGGATTACAGGCATATACCATCATGCCTGGCTAATTTTTGTATTTTTAGTAGAGGCAGAGTTTCACCATGTTGGCCAGGCTGGTCTTGAACTCCTGACCTTGTATCCACCTGCCTCGGCCTCCCAACGTGCTGGGATTACGGATGTGAGCCACTGTGCCTGGCCCAGTCATGTTTTTTGGGTTGAACTGAACTCACTGCCTTTTTTTTTTTTTTGAGACTTAGTCTTGTTCCGTTGCCCAGGCTGGAGTGCAGTGGCATGATTTCAGTTCACTGCAACCTCTGTCTCTTGGTTCAAGCAATTCTCCTGCCTCAGCCTCCTGAGTAGCTGGTATTACAGGTGCTTGCCACCATGCCTGGCAAATTTTTGTATTTTTAGTAGAGACAGGGTTTCACCATGTTGGTCAGGCTGGTCTCGAACTCCTGACCTTGTGATCCGCCCGTCTTGGCCTCCCAAAGTTCTGGGATTACAGGTGTGAGCCACCGCACCTGGCGCTCACTGTTTTTATTCTGTACTCTGGAGTCGGATGCAGGTGTGAATCCCAGCACTGGCCTGTTCTAACTCTGAGTCGTTAGGGGAAGGTGGAGCATCCTGAGTCTCCTTTCCTTGTCTGGAAGCTAGAGATGGGAATACTTGCTTCTGAGGGCTCTTGTGAAGATTAAATGAAGCCATCAAAATCTGTGCAGTGCTGAGCACAGCGTTAGCATTTAATGTTAGCTTTTACTGTTTATCTAGATTAACAACTAGCAAAAATTATATAGTCTGATTATAATCATATAAATCAAAGCATATAGCAATTGTAAATTAAAAAGTAAACCAGTCATTTGGAATTAGTCAGCTTCTTTCTTTCTGGTGATGTTGAAAATTAAAGACTTTTTCCTTCCAGTACTTTCCATCTAAGTCACTGTTAAGGTAAATGATCTTCATGAAGGGCACAAGTTACTCCAGTGCCCTGTGAAGTGGGCATTGACTTCTGGAGTGGGCTCTGGAGCAGATGAGCCCTTTCCTGGGGGGGCAGGAGATAATGGTGCTGGGATTGGCGGCAGCCATGGTTGGGAGCGTGTACTTCCGGATATATCGCGTTGTTGGCTTTGCAGGCTGGACCCTCTGTAAAGACAGGCTGAATTGAATGAAATAAGATGGTGATATATCTTGAACCTGTTGTTTTGCAGGCACGGTGAAGGTGAAGAGTTCCAACATCCAAGTTGGAGACCTTATCATCGTTGAAAAGGTGAGAGGATCTGGAAGCTTGCGTGTGAATGCCGCTTCAGGTATCCTAACATGTAATTTGTGTATCTGGTAGACAAACTGAATGATGCATTTTGGGATTCTGTCCAGCAACTTTGCCTGGGGAGAAAATCTCTTTCCTGTGAGACAGACAGACAGACACACACACACACACACACACACACACACACACACACACTCTTCAAGGTTTATATGGGTGGGTTAGCCAGGAATCCTGCTTACAAACACAAGTACAAGTTTCAATTCTGTTCGATGTGCTTATTATTTTGAGATAAAAAAAATCATAAAATCTTTCCTAGAAGTCTGCTTACTACATAGACACTTACACTTACAGTATTTACCTTGTTTACCTTTTGAGCCATGTCCTGACGTAACCATTGTGCTTGTCTGTTATTTTATGGGGAGCAGGGATTAAGTGTAACCTGAGAGCAGTAAAAAGACCCAACATACAGTTTAAAAAGTAGCCGTGTCAGTGTGTTTGTTACGTTAGCAAACACTCATGTCTTTTTCTAGTGTGTATATTTGGAAGGTACTGGATTTTCAGGGGTGGCTCTGGAGAGGCTTGGAATAATATTTGATTAGAAAAGCGTTGTGTCTTAACTTGTTTCTGTAGAAATTGAGCTATGCTCTTTTAAAAGGATTAAATCCAAGAACTCAAAGCTACTTTGAGGTAAAGTGAAACTCTTGCAGGTGGCACCCCAGAAGAACCACACAAACCCTCTCTATGTTATCACATACTTTTCTGTTCATAATTAAATGGGGTCTGCTTGCTGCCCCCCTCCCCGTTTTTTGAGAGTGGCTTTTGTTGCTTCCTACTACTTTCCTTCCTTATTAAAATCCACTAAAAGCCAAACATCAAGCTGGGAAGTTAGTAGAAGCAGAAAGCATGAGTGGAGGGTCTGGCTTGAGTCTCAGCAGACCGCCTGGAAGAGAGCCAGCTAGGGAGGCAGGCTTTCGGGATTTCAGGAAGTAATGGTTGAATTCGCCAGAAAACTAGACGCTCTCTTTGCAAGATAAGATTTTGATAGGGGATTAGGAAAGTAGCAGCAGTGTGCAAGATTCTGCAGATTCAAAACAACATAAATCCCCAAATCTGTCTTTGACAAAGGCAGAAGCTTAAAAGAGGTTGTGAGTTTCATCCCCCACCTCCAAACCCACCGAGGGGTTGGGGGTGGGGGCGGAAACTCCTGCCCCCACCCCCGCCACACGGGCATTCATTCACAGTAAGTCTTTCTTTTCATAACACAGAACCAGCGGGTCCCTGCCGACATGATCTTCCTGAGGACATCAGAAAAAAACGGTAAACATCTGAGATCAATTTGGAAAATAACCATTAACCTTTCAGTGGTAATTTGGCAAAATCATTTGAAAATGTCACAAAGTAGATTATTATTTTGGACCCACGGAGGCAAATCAAAAGCATCTTTTTCAATAGACCATTCTTTTTAAACAGTGTTGTTGGTCTTTAAAAGTCAATAGATTTTGATCATTAAAAAAAATACAGTTTGTCGAGCACCCTCTGACTCGCAGCTGGTGAAGTCACACATACAGTGGCCTTGGTTTTCCTCCCTGGCTGTGTTAAGCTCCGCTTCAGGAGTTGGGATGAGGAAGTGTTTCTAACATGTAGAAGTCAACAGAAATCCCCTCTCTTCTAAGCTGATACCAGGAGACATGTCTTGAGTGGGGGCAGTACAGAAACTGCGGAGGGTGGCGTCTTTTCTGCCCTCCGTTAATGAGTTGGGGGACCTTGCCATAGGACCTATTGATTTATTTATTGTAGCCTGAGTTTTTGTGGTGAGAATCTCTGAAGTCTCTTACCTTATAGTTATTTCCTTAGATGGCAGCTGCCATTGCCTGCCCACCCTATCAGTCTACTAAAATTGCCTTAGTTTTTTTTTTTTTTTTTGAGACAGGGTCTTGGTCTGTCACCCAGGCTGGACTGCAATGGTACGATCTTGGCTTACTGCAACCTCCACCTCCTGGGTTCAAGCCATTCTCCTGCCTCAGCCTCCTGTGTACTACCACGTCTGGCTAATTTTTATATTTTTAGTAGAGATGGGGTTGTACCGTGTTGGTCAGGCTGGTCTCCTGACCTCAGGTGATCCACCCGCCTTGGCCTCCGAAAGTGCTGGGCTTACAGGCATAAGCCACCGTGCCTGGCCCGAATAGTGTTAGTTTTAATTTTCGTTATTAAAGCTGTTCTGAGGAATCAAGGCTGTTTTTCTCTTATCTGGCATAATCGGAGGTTTCTGAACACCTGAAAAAATTACATTCATATGCCTTTGAGAACACTGTGACACATTTCGTTATGAGTGGAATTAAAGTAAAATTTTATACTAATGAGTAATCAGTACAGGAGGCAAAAGGCACTAGATTAAAACAGTCTTTGAAAAACTGCAGCTTTGTCCTGAAATTCGTTCTAGTGTCCTATTTAGTGAAAACAGAGCATTACGGAGTAGGGCCCCTGGCATGCTCTTTTTTCTTACAAAAACCCCACAGAGCCGGGCGCGGTGGCTCACGCCAGTAATCCCAGAACTTTGGGAGGCCGAGGCGGGTGGATCACGAGGTCAAGAGATCGAGACCATCCTGGTCAACATGGTGAAACCCCGTCTCTACTAAAAATACAAAAATTAGCTGGGCATGGTGGCACGTGCCTGTAGTCCCAGCTACTCGGGAGGCTGAGGCAGGAGA
>PVKV010016420.1:0-50833 GCA_004027835.1 Alouatta palliata
TGTTGACAAGGCGCCGGGATCTGTATGATTTCCCCTGCGGTGACCCACTGCGCCGGCTGAAACCGCGGGTGCTGGCGTTTTTTTGCCTGGGAAATCTCCTGGCCTGGCTGTCTGTTTCAGTCCCCTTTTTTAATCAAATGAATGGGCGGCTCTGCCTTCCCGGAGCTCCAATTGCCAGCTAAAACGGCACCCGGACCCATGTCTTTTGTATTGGGAACCGCTGCGCCGGGGCGCCGCTCCAAACGGCGGCAGCGAAAATGGCCGCGCAGGCAAAAACAGCCGAGCTGGTGTAAACAGCTGCGCCGGCCAAACCAGCCGCGCCGGCCAAACCAGGTGCGCTGGCAACCCGTGGGTCTCCTCCCCCTGGGAATCTCCTGGTCTGTGGGCAATAAAAATCCGTCTGGGAATGTGGCGTCTACTCACCCTCCACGCTTTCACTGGGAGCTGCAATCCTCAGCTGCTCCTAATCGGCCATCTTCAACCCAGAGCCGTGCCATATTTTCTTTATCCGGTCTATCATTGATGGGCATTTGGGTTGGTTCCAGGTCTTTGCTATTGTAAACAGTGCCACAATGAACATACGTGAGCATGAGGCTTTATAATAGAATGATTTATAATCCTTTGAGTATATACCCAGTAATGGGATTGCTGGGTCAAATGGTATTTCTGTTTCTAGATCCCTGAGGAATTGCCACACTATCTTCCACAGTGGTTGAACTAATTTACACTCACACCAACAGTGTAAAGCATTCCTATTTCTCCACATCTTCTCCAGCATCTCCTGTCTCCAGATTTTTAATGATGGCCATTCTAACTGGCATAAGATGGTATCTGAATGTGGTTTTGATTTGCATTTCTCTAATGACCAATGATGTTGAGCATTTTTTCATATGTTTGTTGGCTGCATAAATGTCTTCTTTTGAAAAGTGTCTGTTCATATCCTTTGCCCACTTTTTGATGGGGTTGTTTGCTTTTTTTCTTGTAAATTTGCTTAAGTTCTTTGTAAATTCTAGATATTAGCCCCTTGTCAGATGGGTAGATTCAGTTTGGTAGTTCTGAATGTTAGATAATTTTTTTTCCATGGCGTCAAAAGGTACCTAAGTATATGACTGCGAGTGGAAAAATAGGGGACAGAAATCAGGTATTGAAAGTTTTTCCATTTTCATTTGTGTGTGAATTTTTAACATAAATGTGCAGACGTAAAGCATTAATGCAAGTTAAAATATTTCAGTGAACAAGTTTCAGCAGTTCAACTTTATAATAATTAAACCTGTTAAAATTTTTCCTGGACAATGCCAGCATTTGGATTTTTTAGAAACAAGTACATTTCTTATTGATGGCAACTAAATGGTATTTGTAGCATTTTTATCATAGATTCCATCCATTCACTATGCTTTTCTAACTGAGTTGTCCTACATGCAAGTACATGTTTTTAACGTTGTCTGTCTTCTGTGCTGTTCCTGTAAGTTTGCTATTAAAATACATTAAACTATTCTAAAAAATGGGTAGATTGCAAAATTTTTTTCCCCATTCTGTTGGTTGCCATTCACTCCAATGATAGCTTCTCTTGCTGTGCAGAAGCTCTTAAACTTTAGATCCCATTTGTCTATTTTGGCTTTTGTTGCCATTGCTTATGGTGTTTTAGTCATGAAGTCCTTGCCTATGCCTGTGTCCTGAATGGTATTGCCTAGGTTTTCTTCTAGGGTTTTTATGGTGTTAGGTCTTATGTTTAAATCTTTAATCCATCTGGAGTTAATTTTTGTATCAGGTGTAAGGAAGGGGTTCAGTTTCAGCTTTCTGCATATGGCTTGCCAGTTTTCCCAGCACCATTTATTAAACAGGAAATCCTTTCCCCATTGCTTGTTTTTGTCAGGTTAGTAAAAGATCAGATGGTTGTAGATGTGTGGAGTTACTTCTGAGGCTTCTGTTCTGTTCCATTGGTTTATATCTCTGTTTTGGTACCAGTACCATGAGGGTGTTTTGATTACTGTAGCCTTGTTGTGTAGCCTGAAGTCAGGTAATGTGATGCCGCTAGCTTTGTTTTTTTTTTTTTTTTTTTTTTTTTTTTTTTTTTTTTTTTTTTTTTTTTTTTTTTTTTTTTTTTTTTTTGCTTAGGATTGTCTTGGCTGTGCGGGCTCCTTTTTGGTTCCATATGAAGTTTAAGGTGATTTTTTCAGGTTCTGTGAAGAAGGTCAATGGTAGTTTTATGGGAATAGCATTGAATCTATAAATTACTTTGGGCAGTATGATCATTTTCATTATATTAATTCTTCCAAACCATGAACAATGTTTTTCCATCCGTTTGTGTCCTCTTTTATTTCCTTGAGCAGTGGTTTGTAGTTCTCCTTGAAGAAGTCCTTCACATCCCTTGTTAGTTGTAGTCCTAGGTATTTTATTCTCTTTGTAGCAATTGTGAATGGAAGTTCACTCATGATTTGGCTATTTGTCTGTTATTGGTGTATAGGAATGCTTGTGATATTTTGTACATTGATTTTTGTATCTGAGACTTTGCTGAAGTTGCTTACTAGGGAGTAATAGATTTTGTTTCGTGTGGTTGACATGACAAAGTAGATAAAGCATTTACAGTGCTTAGTTCAGCACCTGGCACATAGAAACTCCTTCATTAATGTTAACCACTTTTATTTGTGATTGATAGTAATATTAACAATCATCTTCAAATAAGAAGAAATTTCTCCAAATTGTGCCTTTTTCTTTAGCTGAGGGGTGTGAGTTGTTAGTGACCTCACTCTCTGAGTGCTTGGAACCCTTAGATGTTTGATTGGAAGGCTCATTGTGATAGCTTCCACTAAACACTCTAGAGACTGGGAGTCCTACATCTCATACAGTTTTGCATAACCAAGTTGGGATTTTCTTCCATGTAAGTGATAGAATGTATTGAAAAAACTAACAAAGCAAGCCTTGGGAAGCATGCAGCTCTTTTTGATGCTTCAGTTGTTTTAATGGAATCTGTAGCCATGGGAGTGCAGAGTTCTTCTTCCACTCCTCTTCCTCCTCCATCCTTACACCTCCATCCCTCATTCCCACAACATTCTGCCCTTTCTTCCCTCTCTCTGTTTAGCTATACAAAGATGAAGTTTGCGGGGACACTTCTCTGGCAAACATAAAATGTAGCACCTAACCAATAGAGAAATGTCAACATAGGTTTTCAGGGGGAGTAGTTTCTAGGTCTCTAAACTGAATGAGACAACAAAGAATATTTACGTTGTTTCCTATTTTCTTTAAAATAATTGTTTCTCTTTTCAGTGTGCTTTCATTTATTTTTGAATGGGAAGGCAGTTGTGAGAGGCTGCATCAGAACTTGCTAACAAGATAAATATTTTTAGAGACTCATGCCAATGGTTGACTTTTGTAATTCTCAAAATACTGAGATACTACTACGATGCTTTACATAAAGTAAGGCTCAATAAATATTCATTGAATGAGTCCATGAATGCCTGAATCTCCTGCTTTCCTTTAGTCTCTGTCTTGTCCTTCATCTAAAATAGTTGTCACACATTTAGATTCTTTCATTTCTAGGGAAAGTTCTCCCTCTGGAATTTTTTTTTAATTATGTCTTGGGAAGCTTAATCTCTCTAATGTGCAGGTGTACAGGAAAGCATTGCTGAAGCCTTTTCACATTTCCAGTCTGGAGAGTGTACCAGACTGCTTTTGTAACATGCAAAATTTATGACTCTCTAGGACATGAAGATAAATACAGTTCATATACTTCAGGTCACTGCTACTCATTGCTGTTTCCATGCCTCATAAGTTAGATTTGATTCCTTGCCCCCTTGGTGACCCAGCCATCTCAGGATGAATTGATTCTCTCTCTTTGTGCCAACGCTCTGCTTTTATAAACCACAAACATGGCTCTTATCTTCTAATGAGACTGTTATATTCCTGATCCCTCAGCTGAAGGTGATTGAGGACAGAGATTTTGTCCTACTCATTTTTCCATGGAATCTACTATGAAGTTGGTGCACAATAAATGTTTTTAAACAAATATTAATGGCTAATGAATAATCCACTGGGATGAACTGAAAATGATTTTTCATGGCTCTTTGTTGCTGGGGTCTTGTTGGCTAGACCCCTGGGTAATGCTGTGTTTTTCCAGCCTGACTTCTCCACCGTTGTGATTACATTGTAACATAGGTATCAACGTTAGCCTCTAGTAGAGGGTTGGCACAGTCTGATCAAGACTCATATGGTGGGGAAGAAAAATAGGCTTTGGAGAATTTTCTGAAGTCACTCAGAGGATAAGACAAGAATCTCCCAAGTTCAAAGGGTTAAAAAATCTGAGAAAAACGAGCAAAGTTACCAGAGGCTTTCATTGCAGCATAAAATTGTTGCAGAGTAAGGACTAGTCTCCACTTTGATACATGAGGAAAAGGTGACACAAATAGCAGGAATCAAGTCAATCTCCAGCTTAAACCCCATCAAGTTCTCCAGTACCATGATATAAGATTCAAACAAGTGGTGAGGCTACTTTTCAAGGTGGCACTTGCCCATCTTTTCTGCAACATCTTCCAAACTCTACCTTTCAAGCAGATGCTCCAGCAGTGTTCAAGAAGTTTAGAACAATACTTCACATGCTTTGTTGTTTTTAAAACACTTTTTTGGGAAAAATAATGGAAAACTCACAGGAAGTTTCAAAAATAATACAGATCCTGTGTACCAGTCACTCAATTTCCCCCAATAATGATGTCACATACAACTATAATGCATTATTGAAACCAGAATGTTGATCATGCTGTTACTTCAGTACCCTTGCTCAAGCTGATCCTTCTGGTTGTAATAATACTCGTTACCTAGCATTAGTCAGACATCACCTCCTTAGTAATTCATTATTAGCCTTAAATTCTATTCACATGGCACCCTATACACATATATACATACATATATATTTGTATCACAACATATCTGATAATAATCTGTTTTCTTCTGCATGGACTGTGAGCTCCTTAATGGCAAAATCTATGTTTGCTTTCTTTACATATCCTTGCTCAGTGATAATGTATAACGTTGGCACATTATAGACAATGCATACTTGTTGAAGGAATGAACTAATGAAATGTTTCAAGGTAAATAATGCAGTTATAATATTGATGAAAGAGATTATTTAACAAGTAATCTGTAATACTTGGTGATTGATTATATGAGACAAGGGTTGAATGATGAGAGATAGAGGACACTGGGATCCTATACTATGCTAGCTTTAGTGGACAGGATTTCTTGCTGCCCCAGAATCTACTTCCACTTTCCTGGCCTATCTACACAGGCCTACACTCTTCACTCCAGTGGTGGAGCATTTGACAAAGGTCTAGACAATCAAAATGCTTTCCAAGGAATGTTGATCATTTTAGAGTTGGTCACTGGACCTAAGCTACTTTATGTTCCTTTTAGGGGGGCCAACCCCACCCCCAGCCCCCGCAAAAGGCTTTTGATCTTTTCTTCTGCACTTGAAATGGGGAGATTGTAAGTCAAAGGCTGCTGTAGCTCTTCTGATGCCTCCGGGGATGAATCTGGCTGTGTTGGAAGTCATCAAGTAAGAGAATTGACAGAAAGCAAGTCTGGATGACACTTTATGTAACCAAATTGAGCCATGCCTGAAGAAAACTCTTTACATTGGATCGCTAAAGGAGATGACAGTTTGAGTGAATGAATTACCTCTTTTACTAGAGCTATTTTGAATTGGTAATTTTTTAAAGAAAGTGTCCTAACTGACATCTAAAAATTCTGTTTGAGGGTATCGGAACTTTCAGGATTTTTCTTTTCTGATTCAGAGGGTTTTCTAGTAGATTTATTGTTAAAATATCTGACCAGGGTAAAAGCTTCTCTTTTGAAAAAATTAAAACTTGTCAAAAATACTCAGGTCAAATGGGGCCTCAGGTCATTCAACTTTTTAGGAGGTCTCATTTCAGAGTAGTTACAAGCATGCTTGCATTTGAAACTCCAGGCAAACTTTAAAAAAAAAAATTTTTTTAACAGATGGGAGATGGGGTCTCTCTCTGTCGCTGAGGCTGGAGTGCAGCCACGTGATCATAGCTCTCTGTAGCCTCAAAATCTTGGGCCCGAGCAATCCTCCCAGCCTCCCAATTAGTTAGAACAACAGGCATGCCTATCTTTTTTTTTTTTTCTTTTGTACAGACAGGATCTCACTATGTTGCCCAGGCTATGCTGGAATTATAGGGTGACCCACCATCTCTGGCCCAAACCTGGTTTCTAATCCTGACTTTTCAAAGTACTATCTGCATGACTTGTGCATGTTTTTCACTTCTTAAAGCCTCAGTTCTAGCATCTGATGAATGGCAGTAAAAATATCTACCTAACTGCTGTGAAAATTAAATGAGATAATGCTTGTAAAACGTCATATCCAGCATTTAGCAAGTGCTAATTATTTGATGGAGAAGAAAAAGAACAAGAATAAGAAGCAGAAGAAAAAGAGGAAGAAGAAAAGGGAGAGAAATTAGGAGGAAAAAATGAGAAAAAGGAAATGAAGGAAAGGAAAAGAAATAAGGCTTTATACACTCTATCAAGTAGATCAAAATCTTGATCATGAATGAAGAATCTATGACATTGAGCATGAATATCGCTGCCCAGCCAATAGTCTGTCTTCCACTTCTATAACACCTCAGGATATTGTTGGTCTCACTGGTAGTGATAGGTAATTTATTCTCCTGCTTTCACAATAGGAATCTCAATGCTGAAAGTTTACTGAAAAGTTTTACATCATTTTGTATTTTATTGAACCTTTGCTTTTTCTTTTTTCTTTTTTTTAAGACAGGGTTTCATTTTGTCACCCAGGCTGGAGTGCAGTGGTGTGAACACTGCTCACTGCAGCTTCAATCTCCTGAGCTCAAGCAATCCTCTCACCTTAGCCTCTCAAATAGCTAAAACTACAGGCATGTGCCACCACATCCCACTAATTTTTAAATTTTTCTTTTGTGGCAGTGTGGTCTTGCTGTCTTGACCAGGCTGGTCTTGAACTCTTGGACTTAAGCAATCCTTTTGCCCCAAATTCCCAAAGTGCTGGGATTATAGGCATGAGCCACCACACTCAGCCAGGAAAATTTTTTATGCATTTAAAAAATTACAGGAGATTTGTGTGTATAACTTTGCCGGTTTGACTTCCTAGATTAGCTCCCAGGAACACCAAGTGCTTAATTAGTATAAAATGATTATGCCATACTCACATGTCGATTTTTAAAATGCACATGATTTTTCTGATTAAGAACTAAAAACTATGCAGACCAGGGACACTGCAGACCTGTGGAACCTGAGCTCATTTTGCACAAAGGTTATGATTGTCTGATTTGGTCACACCTATAGGTCAGTAGTTATTTTATTTTGAAATGTTTCAAACTTATTATAAGGCACATAAATAATATAATAGACACCATGATCTCAGTATCCAGATTTAAGAGATGTTAAGGTTTTACTACATTTGCTTCAGACTTTCCTAATATACACAAAACACTGAAGATGCAGCTGAAGCCCCATCTATCCATCCCTTCGTCTTCTCTCCAGAGGTAGCTACTATATTGAAGTTGGTATGTAACATTTCCATGTTTGGCTTTGTACATGTTATGCTTATGCATGTATTCATTAACTTTGTACTACTTTTTATGTTGTTATGTAGTTTCATTAGTAATACCCCAGAGGGCGTATCATTTGCGAGTTTGATTTTCTCACTCTTCATTTCTTTTTCAGGGATAATTTATTCTTGATGATACATGTAGATCTGCTCACTCCACTATAATTGCTTCATAGTATTTAATATTTGAATAAACTATGGTATACTTACCTATTTCCTTCTGATGGACAGTTAGGCTGTTTCTCTTTTTTGCTGTAACAGTGATGTGGTGAATATCCTTGTACAATTCTTAAAATTCTTTTTGCTTTCTGGTTGTCTAGAAAGCTAGGCATAGACTTTTTGAATCATTAACACTAACATCTTTAGCTTTTAAAGGCATTGCCAAATTGCAGTTCAAAGTAGTTTTACCAGTGTATAGTCACATAAGCAATATGCCAGCTTCTGCTTTCTCATATTCTTGCCAATACTTGGTGTTTGTAACACTTAAAATGTTTCCATCCTGACAGGCAGGAGATAATGCCTTAATGATGTTTTAATTTCTGTTCCCCTTCTTTTGGGAGAAAGAAAATAGTCACATGGTCGTACCCCCGTATACAAAAGGACTGGGAAATGAAGTCCAGCCCTGAACAGCCATCCCACAGTGACAACTCCACATTGTGGAAGAGACACACATTTCTGGTGGACAGCTAGCTGTCTCAGCCACTGACTAATTTTTTAAAATGCTTCCACTACTTTATCTCTCATTAATTACTGAAAGGTATAGGTTAAATTTCTCCATTATGATTGTATATTTGTCAGTTTCTCTTTGTAACTTTTCTTTTGCTTATATACACTTTTATGCTCTGTTGTTGAGTCTATAGCTTCAAGGTTATTTTGTTTTCCTGGTGAATTATTTTCACACTGTATAGTGGCTCTCTTTATCCTTGGGGTTATATCATTTCCCATTCATGTACCTTCAAGCTTTCTTGTTTGTTCTAGATAGATTTTTTTTATAAACAGCCTATGGCTGGGTTTTTTTATTTTTATTTTTTGAGAAGCTACTTCTTTTAACTACTGTTCTGTTTACATTAGTAGGACTTATTCATATAGTTGGATTTCTTTTAGCATATTTTTCTGTTTTTATTTAACATTCACTTTATTTTTCATTCTTCTTACCTTCTATTGGATAGAACATATTTTTCTTTTTATAATTTGCTTCATTTCTTAATTTTTATTTCTATAGATTTAGGGGTACAAGTGCAGTTTTGTTACATGGTGGATATATTGCATAGTGGTAAAGACTCGGCTAAAATATAACCATTACTCAAATAATAAACACTGTACCCAAATAATAAACACTGTACCCGTTAGATAATTTCTCACCACTCACTTTCCTCCTACTCTTCCATCTTTGCAAGCCTCCAGTGACTAAAATTCCACACTGTATGTCCATGTGTACACATTATTTAGCTCTCACTTATAAGTAAGAACATGGGGTATTGACTTTCTGTTTCTGAGTTATTTCACTTAACATAATGGTCTCCAGTTATATCCATGTTGCTACAAAACACATGATTTTATTCTATTTTATGGTATAGTAATATTCCATGGTGCATATATATAGATAGAGACCATGATAGATTTATAGATAATATATATGTATAGATACAGATATATATATAGCATCTATACCACATTATTTCTATTCATTCATTCATTCATAGGCACTTAGGTTGATTCCATATCTTTGCTATTGCAAATAGTGCCATGGCAAGCATACAAGTGCAGGTATCTTGTTAATATAATGATTTCTTTCTCTTTAGGAAGATACACAGGAAGTGGGATTGCTAGATCCAATGGTAGTTCCATTTTTAGTTTCTTTGAAAAATTTCCATATTGTTTTACACAGAGGTTGTATTAATTTACCTCCCTACCAACAATGTATAAGCATTGCTTTTTCTCCACGCTTTTGCCAACATCTGTTGCTTTTTGAATTTTTAGTACTAGCCATTTTGACTGATGTGAGACGGTATCATGGTGGTTTTAATTTGCATTTCTCTGATGATTGGTGATGTTGAGCATTTTTTCACATGCTTGTTGGTCATTTGCATATTTTCTTTTGCAAAATGTCTCTACATGTCCTTTGCCCACTGTTTAGCAAGGTTATTTGGGTTTTGTTGTTGTTGAGTGGTTTGAGCACCTTGTAGGTTCTGCATATTAGTCCTTTGCCAGATGCATAGTGTGCAAATATTTTCTCCCACTCTGTATGTAGATTATCTGTTTACTCTGTTGAATTTTTTGTTGTTGTTTTTTGATGTGCAGGAGCTTTTTAGTTTAAGTCCTATTTGTCTATTTTCATTTTTGTTGCATTTGCTTTTAATGTCTTAGTCATGAGTCATGAATTCTTTGCCTAGGCCAATGCCCAGAAGAGTTTTTTCTCAGTTTTCTGCTGGAACTTTTACAGTTTCAGGTCTTATATTTAAGTCATTGATCCATCTTGAGTTAATATTTGTATATGGTTAGAGATAGGGATCCAGTTTTATTCTTCTGCATGTGGCTATCCATTTTCCCACCACCATTTATTGAGCAAGATCTCCTTTCTCTAGTGTATGTTTTTGTCAACTTTGTCAAAGATTAGTTGGCTGTATGTATGTGGCTTCATTTCTGAGTTGTCTATTCTGTTTCACTGATCTATGTGTCCATTTTTTATACCATTACTTGTTTCTGGGTACTATAGCCTTGTAGTATAATTTAAAGTCAGTTAATGTGATGTCTCCAGCTTTGTTCTTTTTGCTTCAGATTGCTGTCATTCTTCGGCCTCTTTTTTGGTTCCATATAGATTTTTGGAATGTGTTTTCTAATTCTGTAAAAAATGACATCAGTATTTTGATAGGAATTGCTTTGAATCTGTAAATTGCCTTGGGCAGTATGATCATTGTAAATATATTGATTCTTCCAATCCATGAGCATGGGCTGTCTTTCCATTTGTTTGTGTCATCTACAATGTATTTCATTTGTGTTTTGTAGTTTTCCTTGTTAAGAACTTTCACCTTTGTAGTTTTCCTTGTGAAATCCTTTTGCCTCCTAAGATAAGTGTATTCCTAGGTTTTGGGTTTTTCCTTTTTTTGTAGCTATTGTAAATGGAACTGACTTCTTGATTTAATTCTCAGTCTTGGTGTGCAGAAATAGTACTGATTATTGTATTTTGGGCTGATATCCTGAAACCTTAGTGAATTAATTTTTCGAATCTAGGAAACTTTTGGCAAAGTCTTTAGAATTTTCTAGGTATAAGATCATATCATTAGCAAGCAGAGATAATTCGACTTCCTCTTTTCCTATTTGGATGACTTTTGTTTGTTTTTCCAGTCTGATTGCTCTGACTAGGTCTTTCAGTTTGAAGTTGAATGGGCATCCTTGATATAAGACAAGCTTTCATTGTTTCTTTTTTGTCCTGTACTAGTTTGAAAGTTATACAGTCTATTTATATTTTCCTTTTACTGTTTCTCCTTAAATACTTAACATAAATATTTGAATTAACAATGTCTAAAAATTATAAAAAGGCTCCATCCTTCTCTCAAATCATACAAGGATGTTGAATTCTTTAACTCAGATCATCGACCTCTTCATAGTCCAAATTATTTTTCTTTTAACTCATTTACAGCTACTCGATTATATTAGTAATTCCTCTTTTCTTCATTAGTCAATTATGTAGATTGATTCATACATGTATTATATTTTTGTTATTATTTTTTAACATGTCCTTGTATCCCCTTTTCTCCTTCTGAATTCAGTTTCCTTCTTTCTGAGGTACATCCTTCAGTAGTTCTGTTAATGGTAAATTCTCTCAATGTGTTTGCTTGAAAAATAGCTATATTTCTTTCTCACTTTTGAATAACCGTTTTATCTGGGCTTATATGCTAAGTTAAAAGTTATTCTCCCTTACTATGAGGAAGATGTTATTACATTGTCTTCGTGATTTCTTTTATCACTGTTGAAAAGTCTGTCCCAATTATAATTGTTTCTGTTTCAGAAATTTCTCTTACCTGTGGTTGGTTTTAAATTTTCCTTTGCCTTTGGTGTTCCAAAGTTTCCCTATGGAATTACTTTATTTGGATTTTTTTAAAAATATGTCTTGCTTTTGCCATTTTATAACTTTTCAACTTTAAGATTTGTGAGTTTAATTAAATCTTGAAAATTTATGGCTGTTTGTTTTTAAGTATTAGTATTCTCTCCTCATAGAACAAACATTATATAAATATTGACTTTTTTTTCCCTATCCTCCTGTCTCTTAACTTTTTATTCATTTTTTAAAGTCTTTTATGTTTTCTATCCTGTATCACGGGAAATATCCTCAGAACCATCTTTTAGTTTACTGATTTAAATTATCATTAAGTCTGAAATTTCAACTAAAGGTTTTCATTTTAAATTCCTACTTGGTTTTATTCTGTAAGTTGTTTATTTTTTTAAATCATTAATCATTTTAAAGTTACTAATTTTAAATTTTCTTTATGACTGCCTTTCTAAGTCTTTAGGTGTTCAATGTCATATTCATTTCATTTTCTGATTTTTCATTCATGACTGATTGTTGCTTTTATTTTGTAAATTTTTACTGTGATTTCATCTTCACCGGGACTTTTCTTTACCTGGGAAAATCTTTATGTTTTGAAATTTTCGAGTGTTCCTCCTCAGTGGTTCATCTAAGATTTTTGTATCTGTTGGGGGGTTTTGGAACCAATCCCATATGGGTACTGGAGGACAACTGTATGTGTGTCTGTTTGTATGAATAAAATTGTTCATAATATTTTGGTTTTACTTTTAAATAAAAAACTTTATTGAGATGCAATTCACATACAATTCGCTTTTTCTTGTTTTATCATAACAATCATGTGTATGTGCAAGCAACACTATAGTCAATTTTAGAACATTTCTATCACCTCTAAAAGAAATTCCATAACCTTCAGCTATCACCCTCCCATTCCCACCCGCCCCCCAGCCTCCTCCACCAGCCTGAAGCAAGCACTAATCTACCGTTTTTTTTTTTAAGATTTCCTTGTATTGGGTAATTCATATAAACAGAATTACATAATATGTGGACTTTTTTGTGAGTGCTTTCTTTTTCTTTTACTGGGGATGTCTTCAAGGTTTGTCAAAGCTGTAGATAAATCATTCCTTTTTATGATCCTCATAATAATTTAAAAAGAAATTGCTGTGAATGCTGGTGCTTGAGGAAAAAATAGTTAAAATGGAAGGATATTAGAAAGACAAAGATTTCTCTGGATGTCCTAACAGAGTTTCACCTACTTGCAAGATCTCTAGAAGTGGATGGTGATGGTTTTTAATTTGGAATGTGAATTTTCCCAATACTGAGAATACTATAGTATGGGGAAAATTTTTTGCTCTCAAGTGAATGTGAATGAAGAAGAGGAAGAGAGTGGAAGAATATTTATTTTACTGAGGGAAGTTGGGAAAAAGCCAATGAAATTAAGACAGACAGCAGAAGAGAGAAAAGAAGGGAGGAAAGAAGGAGAATTGCTTGAAGTGGACACCAGAACTGTGAGGAAATAAAGGCAGAATAGAAAGTGTGTACAGCCTAGAGACAGACTGAGGG
Source organism: Alouatta palliata (assembly GCA_004027835.1). NCBI lineage: Eukaryota > Metazoa > Chordata > Mammalia > Primates > Atelidae > Alouatta > Alouatta palliata. The sequence continues at coordinate 13,182 of PVKV010016420.1, forward strand.
GGACCATGGGTATCTTCCATCTGTTTGTATCTTTTTTAATTGAGAAATGTTTTGTGGTTTGTGGTGTGTGAGTCTCTTGCCTTCCTGGTTAATTTCTTAGTGATTTATTTACGTTTTTGATATTCTTGTTAATGTTACTGGTTTTTTAATCTCTTTTCCAGAGTATTCATTGTTGGTGTGTTGAAGTACAAGTAATTTTTTCGTGTTGTGCTGAAGTACAACTAATTTTTTCATGTTGACTTTGTATCCTGAAACTTTGCTAAATTCATATTTAGTTCAAACAGTGTGTATATGTGTAATCTTTGGAATTTTCTACACATGAGATCCTGTTGTCTGTCTATAGTTTTGTTTCTTTCTTGTCCATGTGGATGCCTTTTATTTATTTTCCTTGACTGGTTGCTCTGGAACTTTCAATGCTATGTCAAGCTATTTCAAGATTTTCGATTTGCACAATTGAGTATGATGGTCCTGTTGATTATTCATATATGGTCTTTATCATGTTCAGATGGTTTCCTTCTATTCCTGGTTTGTTGTGGGTTTTTGTCATGAATCCATCTTGAATTTTGTTTAATACTTTTCTTGCATCAAATGATATGATGGTGGTTTTTCCATCATTTTACGAGTATGATGTATTACACTGATTGTTGTAATATGTTATTTTACATTGTTTGTGTTACATTCGTTGTAATCAACAAATGTTGATTCATATGTTGAATTCTCTTTGCTTTTCATGGATAGTTCTCACTTGATTCTTGTGGATAAACCTGTTGATGTGTAGTGATTTTTCTAGCATTTATTTGAGGATTTTTGCATCAATGTTTATAAGGGTTATCTGCCTGCAAAATTTAAAAAATAAAAATTATAATGGGAAACGCTGTACGTCTTTTAGAATGACTAATGTTAAAAAGACCGACAGTACCAAGTGTTGGCAAAGAGACTGTGCAAGTAGAAATATTTTATATACCAATTGAATGAAATTGCATTTCATTCAATGTATTACCTCTGATTTTCCCCTTCACTTATAGGGAAATGTATTAGTCAAGGTTCCCTAAAGGGACAGAACTAATAGGATAGATAAATATATGAAGGGGAGTTATTAAGAAAATTGACTCATATGACCACAAGGTAAAGTCCCACAATAGGCTATCTGCAAGCTGAGGATCCAGGAAGCCAGTTTGAGTTCCAAAACCTCAGAAGTCGAGCAGCTGATAGTGCAGCCTTCAGTCTGTGGCCAAAGGCCCAAAGGACCCTGGAAAATCACTGGTGTATAAGTCCAAGAGTGCAAGAGCTGAAGAACTTGGAGTCTGATGTTCAAGGGTAGGAAGTATCTAGCAGGAGAGAAAGATGACAGCCAGAAGACTTAGCCAGTCCAGTCCTTTCATGGTCCTCTGCCTACTTTTATCCTAGCCATGCTGGCAGTTAATTAGATGGTGCCCACCCAGATTGAGGATGAGTCTGCCTCTCCCAGTCCACTGACTCAAATGTTAACCTCCTTTGGCAACACCCTCACAGACATACCCAGAAACAATACTTTGCATCCTTCATTCCAATCAAGTTGACACTCAGTATTAACCATCATAAGTCTGCCCTTTGTCAACTTGAACCCATACACATCTCCCAAAATTATACATAATCTTAAAATAAAGACAATAATAAGATCATAATTATGCCCAATATAATACAACTATCCTTCGTACAACTGGAAACACATCAATCCCTAAGCCAAATGCTATTACATAAAGTTAACAACACTTAAATGCTAATAGGAAGTCAACAAATCTTATGCACATGATAAAGGGAAAAAAAGGAAATTAAAGGAAGGTATATTCTTAGTACAAGTATATACATGCACAAACATGTTCCTTACAAACTGAGGAGGAAATACTCATGACAATTACAGTTCTCATGTCCTGTAACTGGTCACATGCTTGTAGCTTATATTGAAGACTATCTTCTGCTACCCATCCTGTATTCCTTTTGTCTCCAGCAAGCACCTCAGCAGGTTGTGGATTTTTACCTGGTTGAGTCACCAAACCTCATTTCTGAAGGGTCTGGGCCATATGTAATCCTCCCTGGATTGGGCTGTCGTAGTTTCCCATTGATCTTAATCAGAGGGCATGGTAATCCCCTAATGGATCTCCTGTATTTCATGCATACTCTTCCTTACCTCCATTGTGGAATAGTAGACTGATTTCATCCTGATAGTCCAGGTCAATCACCCCAGCCAACAGTATAATTCCCTCCTCTTCCTGTTGACTTAGAGGTAGGTGGAACTCGAAGTGTCCAGGTGGCAATCTTAAGTTTCAGTTTAATGAAATTGTTGTGTTTTCTGGTGGCAGTATTCCTCCCTCTGGAACTAAGGCCTCTAGGCCAGCAGAATATAATGTCATGGGAATCGGAAGCAAAAATTTTGCTCTTGGGTCACTAGGGGTGATGGTGAGTGGTGCCACTTTCACTTCTACCCCTTGATTCCTGGGCCTGTGAATCCTGGCTATGAGAGAGACAGTTTCATATATTGGATGCTGATTCAGAGCATGCACAGCCTTCTGAAGAACTTTTTCCTACCCCTGCAAAGTATAGTCTCCTAGCTGGTATTGTAATTGTGACTTCAAAAGGCCGTTCCACCATTCTATCAATTCAGCTGCTTCAGGATGAGGGAGAAGATGGTAAGACCAGTGAATTCCACGAGCATGAGCCCACTGACATACTTCTTTAGCTGTAAAGTGGGCATCTTGGTCAGAGGCAATACTATGTGGAATACCATGATGGTGGATAAGGCATTCCATGAATTCAAGGATGGTAAGTCTTCACAGAAGCATTGTGTGCAGGATACAAGCAAATACATATCAGGAGTAAGTGTCTGTTCCAGTGGGGACAAACCTCTGCCTTTTCCATGATGGAAAAGTTTCAATATAATCAACCTGTAACCAAATAGTTGTCTGATCACCCCAAGGAATGGTGCCATATCCAGGGCTCAGTGTTGGTCTTTACTGCTGGCAAATTGGGCACTCGGTGGTGGCTATAGCCAGGTCACCTTTGGTGAGTGGAAGTGCATGTTTGCTGAGCCCATGCATAATCTCCATCCCTGCCACCATGGTTACATTGTTCATGGCCCCATTGGACGATGACAGGGGTGGCTGGAGAAAGAGGCTGAGTTGGTGTCCACAGAATGAGTCATTTTATATACTTGATTATTAAAATTCTCCTCTGCTGAGGTCACCCTTTGGTGAGCACTCATGTGATACAAATATCTTCATAGTTTTTGACCACTCAGAGAGGTCCATCAGCATACTTGTTCACCAAATTTCCTTGTCACCAATTTTTCAATCATGCTTCTTCCAAGTCCCTGACCATCTAGCCAAACCATTGGCTATAGCCCATGAATCAGTATATAATCGCACATCTGACCATGTCGTCTTCCAAGCAAAGTGCACAGTGAGGTACACTGCTCGAAGTTATGTTCACTGGGAAGACTTTCCTTTGTCACTGTCCTTCAGAGATGTCCTAGAAAGGGGCTGTAGTGCTGCAGCTGTCCACTTTCGGGAGGTGTCTGCATATTGTGCAGAACCATTTGTGAGCCAGGCAGTAGTCTTCTCTTCCTCTGTCAACTGATCATAGGGAACTCCCCATGAGGCCATCGGTGCAGGTGCAGGGAGAGAAGGCAGGGTGTCAGGAGTAGAGACCATGGGCATTTGAGCCACTTCCTCATGTAACTTTTGCCTTCACGACTTGCTCAAGCCCGATCACTTATATGCCACTTCTATTTGACAAAGGAATGCTTCTGTGCATGCCCCACTTTATGCCTGTATGGGTCAGAATGCACCCAGTTCATGGTAGGCAGTTCAGGTCACATAGTGACTTGATGACCCATAGTCAAACATTCAGTTTCTACCAAGGCCCAATAACAGGACAAGAGCTGTCTCTCAAAAGGAGAGTAGTTATTTGCAGAAGATGGCAGGGCTTTGTTCCAAAATCCTAGAGGCCTCTGCTGTGATTCACCTGTGGGGGCCTGTTAGAGGCTCTAAACAGCATCCCCATCTGTCACTGACATCTCAAGCACCATAGGAACTGCTGGGTCATATGGCAAAGCAGCTTGCACAGCAGCCTATACCTGTTGCAGAGCCTACTCCTATTCTGGATCCTACTCAAAACTGGCAGTCTTTTGGGTCACTCCACAAATGGGCTGGAGTAACATAACCAAATGAAAAATCTGTTGCCTCAAAAATCCAAATAGGCCCGCTAGATGTCATGCCTCTTTCTTGGTTGGAGAAGGGACCAAATGCAGGAACTTATCCATCGCCTTAGAAGGAATATCTCAAAAGGCCCCACACCACTGGACCTCTAGAAATTTTATGGAAGTTGAAGTTCCCTGAATTTTAGTTGGATTTATTTTCCATCCTCTGGTATGCAAATGTCTCACCAATAAGTCTAGTGTGTTTGCTACTTCTCAGTCACTGGATCCAATCAGCATAATGTCATCAATGTAATGGACCAGTGTGATATTTTGTGGAAGGAAAAAGTGGTCAAGATCTCTCTGAATAAGATTATGACACAAAGTCAAAGAGTCAGTATACCCATGAAGTAGGACAGTAAAGGTATATTTCTAGCCTTGTCATCTGAAGGCAGATTGCTTCTGGTGGGCCTTATAGACAAGAATGGAGAAAAAGGCATTTGCCAAATAAATGGTTGCATACCAGGTACCAGGAGGTGTGTTAATTTGCTCAAACAATAAAACCACATCTGGTACAGCAGCTATAACTGGAGTCACCACTTGGTTAAGTTTACAATAATCCACTGTCATTTTCCAAGATCCATCTATCTTCTGCACAGGCTGAATAGCAGAGTTGAACAAGGATATGGTGGGAATCACTACCCCTGCATCTTTCAAGTCCTTGATGGTGGCACTAATCTCTGCAATCCCTCCAGGGATGTGTTACTGTTGTTGATGTAGTATTTTTCTAGATAGGGGCAATTCTAATGGCTTCCATTTGGCCTTTCCCAGCATACTAGCCCTCACTCTGTCAGTCAGGGAGCCAATGTGGGGGTTCTGCCAACTACTAAGTATGTCTATGCCAAATATGAATTCTGGTACTGGGGAAATAATGGCAGGATGAGTCTGGGGACCCACTGGACCCACTGTAAGTGGGACCTGAGCTAAACCTCCACTAACTAGCTGAACTTCATAAGCCCCTGCTTTAACTGGAGGACTACAATGATGTTTTAGGTCCCCCTGGAATCAACGTCAGCTCAAAGCCTGTGTCCACTAGTCCCCAGCATGTCTAATCATTTCTCTTTCCCCAATGCACATTTGCCCTGGTAAAAGACCAGAGTTCTCCTTGAGAAAGGATGGAAGAAAGATTAACAGCATAAATTGTCAGTAGTGCAGTGAGGTCCATCCTCAAGGGGACCTTGCCTCCCCTTCATTCAAGGGGTTCTGGGTCTGTTAACTGGTTGAAGTCTGGAAATTGATTGAGGGGCCATGATTCTCTGTTTTAATAATTCAAATTAGCCTTTTGTCTACTCACCTGGAAGTTTTCACTTACATAAATTAAGTAAGAATGCAGTAGGCTTCCTAACAGTTTCACTTCTGGAAGACTGATTAATTAGCCAATGCCAGAGCTCTACATGAGTCAGACCATTTTAATTGCTGCTTTGCATCTGCTGTCCACTATGGTACCTATGCCCACTTTGCCTTTGATGGCATAGTGCCACCACTTGGCCCCTGCCACCTTGGGATTTGATTATTCCCATTGCATTTAAATTTTGTAGTTGAGGGACTATGGTTCTTGCTGTTAGATCTGGCATACAGAGAAGAGCAATCACAGAGCTCTTCAAGGATGCAGATGCAGCCCTCACAAATCTGTTTCACAAAGTATTGGTAAAGGGTGTGTCTTCTGGACCCTCCTAGCTGGGATGAGTAGGTCTAACGTGACTAATCCACTCTAGCACCCCAGTCTCCGTACCCTTTTGATTCTTTCCTCTACATTAAACCAAGGGAGATCAGGCATTTCCAGCTTGCTCACAGTGGGCTGTTTTTGATCCATATTTAAGTAACCAAGCAAATAAACTATTAGAGCCTTTTTATAACTCTCTAAGCTGCAACATTAATGCAGAATCCCTGCTTAGTGGGCCCAAATTAATAAATTCAGCCTGATCCAACATTATGTTCCTTCCACCATAATCCTACACCCTTAATATCCATTCCCATGCCTGTTCTCCAGATGTTTGCTTACGTAAATTAGAAAATTCAAGCAATTCTTTTGGAGTGTAGCATACCTTTTCATGGGTCACACTCTGAACCTTACCTCCAGGGACCTTCTGGGACTTTAGTTATAGGTCTAGAAGTAAACAGGGGGTGTAGGTGATGAGTCCTGAGGAGAATCAACATTGTCTTGCCTGGCAACTGCCTTAGGGGAGGCCATCACTGTTGCCGCAGGCAGTGCATGGTTAATCCATCAGACAAAGGTGGAAAGACTGATGGCAGTGTGAGTCAAGGAGGGGATGTTGCCACCACTGGGGGTGGGGAGGCTGTTTCTTCTGGCAAAAAAGGCTCATCAGAGTTTATAAACTCAGTGTTCGCAGCTGCATCAGGGTCCTCCCACATATCCCCATTCCAAGTTGCAGGGTCTCATTTTTTTTCCAATCAATGTCTTCGTTTTAATGGTAGACACCTGGTGAGGCTGTGCATGCACTTTTCATTGAAGGCCAGCCACTCACATGATGAGTTTATGGCTGATTTTCCACAATTTAAGCTCTTTCCCTACTGGAAATAAAATTCTCACCCAGGAAATCTTAAAGATTTGAGGCTCTGAATGTACTTCTGGAGCTGGGAGTTAGAATCTCTGAGTTCATCCTTTTCTTTCATCACATTGTCCAGTGAACTTAGGAGCAACCAACCAACTTCATTATATTTGGTCCTCCACATATGATCAAAGGTATTATGTATAGAGTCACTAAACTCCTTGCCTCTCACAAACAGTGAATCAGGAGTATCAAATACATTTATTTTCCATAACTCTAAACAGTTCACACCAACAGCTATCAGTGTTCTTCATACTATTAGAAGTAGAGTCTCTGGCCTGGTGTGGTGGCTCATGCCTGTAATCTCAGCACTTTAGGAGGCCAAGGTGGGTGGATCACCTGAGGTCAGGAGTTCGAAAGTAGCCTGGCCAGCAAAGTGAAACCCTGGCTCTACTAAAAATACAAAAATCAGCCAGATGCAGTGGTGGGCACCTGTAATCCCAGCTACTCAGAAGGCTGAGGCAGGAGAATCGCTTGAATCCAGGAGGCAGAGGTTGTAGTGAGCTGAGATTGTACCACTGCACTCCAGTCTGGGTGACAGAGTAAGACCCTGCCTCAAAAAAAAAAAGTCCATAGCATTTTTGCATTGAATCAGATTAAGCAGCAAACTCCAGAAACCCCAAAACTAACTCACTCCATTCTTAAAATTCTGTTCCTCTAGAACCACTTCTGGTACTAGAATCTGTATTAGTCAGGGTTCTCTAAAGGGACAGAACTAATAGGATAGATGAATATGTGAAGGGGAGTTTATTAGGAAAATTGACTCACATGATCACAAGGTGAAGTCCCACAATAGGCTGTCTGCAAGCTGAGGAGCCAAGAAGCCAGTCTGAGTTCCAAAACCTCAAAAATAGAGAAGCCAACAGTGTACCTCCAGTCTGTAGCTGAAGGCCCGAGAGCCCCTGGCAAACCACTGGTGTAAGTCCCAAAGTTCAGAAGCTGAAGAACTTGGAGTCTGATGTTCGAGGGCAAGATGGATCCAGCATGGGAAAAGGTGAAGGCCAGAGAACTTAGCCAGTCTAGTCCTTCCATGTTCTTCTGTCTGCTTTTATCCTAGCCTCACTGACAGCTGATTAGAGGGTGCCCACCCAGACTGAGGGTGGGTCTGCTCTCCCAATCCACTGACTCAAATGTTAATCTCCATTGGCAACACCTTCACAGACACACCCAGGAACAATACTTTGCATCCTTCAATCCAGTCAGGTTGACACTCAGTATCAACCTTCACAGGGAACCACAAAGGGCTGTGGTTTATTTATTTCAACTGTGGTGGGTTGAAACAAAAAATGTTCTCCAGCGTACATAAGAACTATTGCATGATGCCCTCCTGGCTATATCCAGCCAACTGACCAGCTTCAATAACACATCAGCTCATTTCTGGTATTTACTGTGTTGTACTGAACTGAGCAGAGAAAGTCAACACCAAGACAAAAGTATGCCAAATTGCAGGGTCTTTATTGCCATGGAGTACTTGCGTCTCTCCAACCCGTGGCCCTGAAAGGAGGGTGTCCTTTTATGCCCCTAAAACCACCTCGAGGGTGAGGGTGAGAAGCGGGGATGGGGATGAGGGACTTCAGACATTCTGAGGGCTAGTGGATTCTGTAAATCACCTCCTGGGCAGAGATGAGGGTGAGGGGCTCTGGACATTCCAGTGGCTAGGAGGGGACTTTTGTCACTCGGATTGTTACTTAAGTGGGTTACAGAAGTCAAGATAAGCATTAGTTTACACATTGTCTGGGTAGTGGATGGGAATCACAGACCTTAGCTACTTATTACAAGGTGCAGGAGCCAAGATGGCGTGGGTTTGGACTGCTTGCCTGTCACATTAGCACAGAGAGCAGTTTCAACAGAAAGCTGAGGTATGGTTGAGGTATGCAGTTTTATGGGGCTTTTACCATGTCACAACTGTAAGTGTGGTTGAATCTAAGTTCAATTTTCTAGATGTATTTTTTCCTAGTAGGCCCAGGAGTCAGCCTTTCTGAGATCTATTCCTAGATTAAGATATATTTACGTTCATTATTCTAGATACATAATCTTAAATATACTATGAGAGAAGGGAAACTGTTCTTGTCATAAATATCTTCAATCTTAGAGAATGACAGAAAAGTAACCCCAGGTAGTCATTTCTACTGATTTTCTTCTTGTTTTTGGTGTCATAGTATAGTTTAATGGTTCCTAACTCTGGAACCCATCAGAGTCACCTGAGGCACTCTGTTAATGTACACATGGTGAGGCCTTTCTGGGAGTTTAGATTTAGGAGGTGTGGAGTGAGACCGAAGCATCTCCATTTTAAAAGTGCCCCCAGAAAGTCCTGTTGTTCATCCCTGGTTTTTGGAAGGTCTCAGAGCTCTGTTTACAGAGTTCAGGCTCCAAAGGTTTAAAATTTTAAAAAATAATGTAAATTAAATTTAAAAATACAGAGTCCAGTCTTATGAATCTCTGACTGAATAACTTTGCTAAGAGGCATACTTAAGTCTCAGAGCCTGTGGTAGTGCTTTCTGTATTTCTGATTCCTCATCTGCTTTGTTTGTTTTATACAGTTGTTTTTTTTAAAAAAAAAAAAGTTGGATAAAAGACAGAAAAGCACTTTCTTACACTCATGAAGTCCTCTAGAATGTGCTTTGGTACAAATTCTCCAATTCTCTTTACTGCCTGCCTGAAAGCTTTTCATCAGTCTCCCACAAAGTGGAGAAAACAGTGAGCTTCAAATTTATTAGAAAGTGTTCAGCCAATGAAGAATGTAGTCCAACAGAAATTATAAGAAAGAAGAAGAGGTTCTCTGAGTTGAGTTCTGGGGCTTTGTCTCTGGGTATACTCTATTCATATACCTTCATCCAGCATTGCACTCAAACACCCTGTCCTCATGCCACAGGGCTTTTCAATGCCAAGACTGTGCCTGAGGGTCATTCCTGGTTTAAGACCTACTGAGGCAGTGGATCACCTGAGGTCAGGAGTTCAAGACAAGCCTGGCCAACATGGCAAAACCCTGTCTCGATTAAAAATACAAAAATTAGCCAGGCTGGGTGGTGGGTGCTTGTAATCCCAGCTATGAAGGAGGCTGAGAATAGCTTGAATCTGGGAGGCGGAGGTTTCAGTGATTTGAGATTGCGCCACTGCACTCCAGGCTGGGTGAAAAGAGCAAAACTCTATCTCAGAAAAAAAAAAAAAAAAAAAAAAAAAACCTACCTGGTGGGAGCAATACATGACTCAGCACAGAATTAAATGAGAGACTCAGAAAATAACCATGTCACTAGGAGGGATGAAGTTCCCTCACCAAGGGTTGATTTTAAGTATCCTCACATACTGTTTTAAAGATGGCACACATTCACCTTTGATGCTCTGCTATATAAGATAATAGAAAGGGTTAGGCCTGGAGAGGACAGAGATGGAGTCTGAATCTCTAAGGCTGTGGATTCCATAGATGCCAGGAGGTGAAATAGGATGAACCTCAGTGACTACGTTAACAAAGTTAGTGTGAATTACCCAAAGCTAAGCACATGCAAAGGACTGGACTAGCATGAGAGAAAGAGATAAATGGCTTAGATAGCTTTGCCCTCATCCAAGTGAGAAATAAATTATTGAGCAGAGTGCAGGACCACACACTGTGTGACATGCTGCAGCGTACAGCATCTATTTGCCTTTGATTCATGTTTAATCATTTCTGCATCACCTTCTGTGTCAACCTGATATAGATATTCAGCCCGTTTTCATATCCTGAACTGTTTTCTCCTGTTATGAATACAATTTCCCTAACCTTGCCTCCTAAACCAATCCATCCTTTGCTTTTATTGTTCTGGTTTTCCATGACCTCTCCACGGTGCAAATTCTTGATTGGATGCCTCTGGAGGAAACCAGCATTGCAGACCAAATTCTCTGTAGGCTCAGGCAGTAAGACTGAGCTGTCAGAAACATTCAGGGTGGTGCCTCTGAATGGCCAACATGGAAACAGGAACAGGGCTACCCAACAAACAAAAAATCTCTTTTAACTTTAAAAATTATATTAAATTGCTGTTTATTATTAAGCCATTTCACCCCCTGTTAGGTACTGACTAGGAGGTTTCCATATGCAAGCAGAGCATCAGGGAAATGAGGAGAAAATATTTGGCCACTCTGGAAAATACATTCTGGCTCTAGGACAGATAATATCATTGAGGCCTGAAGCATCATCCCACATCTCTTAAATCCAAAGGAATGGGTGGTTTTTCCTGGTTCACCTGTGTTTCTTGCTCCCTTTGCAGTCTTTTCTGGTTTTCTTTTCTAAATCTGATCTCAATTTTTCCACACATTCCCAACTTCCCAGAAGCCATTTGAAAGTAGAATTATACTGGAATGACAAGCATAAACCGGTAGAGGCTTAGAATATCAGGATAATGTTCATTACAGCATATCTGAATGTCTAAGTCCTCAAACCCAGCAGACCTGCCCCCAACTAAAGCGGGATATTTCCCTGACCCCTTTGCTGGCGGAAACGAGTACACAGGCACTGGCCGGGCGAACTCCGCTCAGTCACTGCCCCACCCCTTATGGGAGAGGGAGCGTAGGTGAGCAGGTGAAGGAGCCAGGGTGAGCACTTGGGTGCTAGCAAGAACAAACTCTGTTCTGGGCCCTTGGCAGCATCTAGGGGCTGGTGCCTCAGACCCCTGAAGCCCCAGAGGAAGTGTTACGGTGCCCTTTTAGTTTTGCTGTCTGTGGATGGCTTAAGTATTAATAGCTCAGTGGAGGGTCAATGTGACAACCTTTGGCACCCACACAGGTGACACTCGAGTTCTTGTCTGGTGTCCAGGAGGAATGAAGGTAGTAAAAGTGGGGGATTTTATTGCCAGTGAAAGTGGATTTTAATGAAAATGCAGGGGCTGAAAAGGGATGGAGTGGGGAAGGTAATATTCTCCTGGCATCTGGCTGGGAACTGTCCCTCTGACATCAAGCTGCTTTTCTCTGACATCCAACCATAGTCTCCAGTGTCCAACTGCTTCTCCTCTCTTGGCCAGCTGAGGCTGAGGTTTTTATGGGCACAGGATGGGGGGATGGGCAGGCCATGAGTGGTTTTGGAAAAGGCAACATTTGAGTGAGTAAATGGATATGAGTCCTCACTTTGGCCACAGGATCAGGCTTTTCACCTTGAGGGTGGGGACCTACCTGGGGACCCACACTCTTCTGCCCGGAATTCCCCTGCCCCCTGTCCCTATCAAAACCATAGAGCTGGCATCACAAAAACATGGTTCCCAATATCCTCAAAATGTTCTCAGGTTCTGTCTTGACCAGGGATGGGTTTGTGTTTGTTTCTAATTTATTTCAGTTCTAGGGTCTCAGAACATCAGTTCTAGGGTCTCAGATGGTTTTCCTATGTATAGACTTAGCGTGGTCCTTGTCCTTATGCTTGAGGCAGCTTCCATGTATGTTAGCCCTGGCTGCCCTCTTTGACATTGGTCAGGATTGCTTTGTGAATTGTCTATTGCCTCAGGATATATTTTCTAATCCAGCTGGCTTAGTTCCACTTCACTGTTCCTTACATTTTCCAAAAAGGACATTCCAGGATGTCCACATGTTTTCTTCCTCATCCATCCATACCCATTACATGTAAAAATCATAAAGACAATTACCTATCTCTGGATGAGAAGGATTTTCATAGACATATTTCATTTGATACTCATAGCAAACTTGTAAAAAACATAATTCATTTTAAAGATGAGAAGCAGAGGCTCTAGGAAAAATAACGCTGATAACTTTATCTTACAGTGTGATCCAAATGCCCCCAATAGAGTGCCACAAATTTATATAAACATTTCCAACTGGGGCCAGGCTTGGTAGCTTATGCCTGTAACCCCAGAACTTTGAGAGACTGAAGTGGGCACATCACTTGAGGTCAGGAGTTCAAGACCAGCCTGCACAACATGGTGAAACTCTGTCTCTACTAAAAAATATATAAAAATTATCCAGATGTGGTGGTGGGCACCTGTAGTCCCAGATGCTTGGGAGGCTGAGGCAGAATTGCTTGAACCTGGGATGTGGAGGTTGCAGTGAGCTGAGATCGCACCACTGCACTCCAGCCTAGGTGACAGAGCAAAACTCTTCCTCAAAAAAAAAAAAAAATGCATTCCTGTGCTTGTCTTTATAAATCTTACTTTTCAGTAGTTATTAGAAAAGGGCTGCTTGTAGACTAAACCTTCCTATGTAAACCACTCAAATTCCAAACTGGGCTTTACCCAAACTCCACTCTGGGACCAGGGAGGTATGAAGCATCCCATGTCACCTGCTTGCTGCCAGGCCCACTTGAGACTTCCTACCTGTGGGTCACAGAGCTTATTTCCACTTTTGTTACCCTGAGTTCTACTCACTGTGACACTTTCATCCTTGAGATCCTTAAGATAACACCACTTAGATCTGATTCTACATTTGTCTGACACTATATGCTTTGATCCCAGCAATTACCACCAAGAACCAGGCCACTCTGGCCTTGGAGACACTCTGGCTTTGACATTAACTTGGTCTTCTAGCTAATGATACTGGCATCTTGCTGCCCCCTTTCCCCATAAGCTGACGTTGCTCTTTTGAGTCTTTATTCCAACTCACATTTCTCCGTAGTCATGCCTCAAATGGAGGCACCATCCTTTGGGTGTAGAACTCAGATACACAACTACTTTTTGTCAGAGTTTCTAGTTTGCTTAAATCCCCTGGTTCTGCTTTCCTCATTCTAACCTATTTCACTGAAGGTCTGGTTCTGACATTGTACCTTTGTCAATAACTCTAAGCATTCCCCTGGTAAGCAAAATGTGCCATATTCAGCTGGATTCAGTCAGAAGGACTATGGGATCCCAGGAGTTTGTTCTAGCATGAAAGGGGCATAAGCCAGAAATATGTAGAATTAGGGTTGGGGAAACTGACCTTGCTGTTGAGAATACGCTCTGGGGAACGTTGCCTGAGAACCAGAGAACATATCAGTGACCTGGCTCCTGATCTGAGCCTGTAGCTGTTTCAATATTCAAAGGTTTCCACTGTGAACCAAGGAAGTTTCCAGGCCCCAGTGACACATTACATCAAGTAACACTATGGCTGCAATAGTCAATATCTTCGATTCAGAACCCCAGTTAGAATCTGGATACTCAGAGGGACAGGTCATGTGAATTGGCCAACATGATTGGGGGTGGTCAAAGGAAAAGATTGTGAGCAGAGAGAATACCAGGCCTCTGGCAACAGAACTAATGCAAATCTATCCCAGGTGGTGAATGGAAACTCCTGCTACACCTGCTCCCCAATCAGAGTTGGAGTGTAACCAGCCAGGATAGATGAAGTGTCTCAGGGATTGCTGAGGAGAAATGAAATTTAAAATGCTATTTTTTTTTTTTTGCTTTTTACATAGAGTTTTTGTTTTCTTTTGTTTAAAAATACCCGTTTATTATCTGTTTTCATGGATCAGAAGTATGGGCACAGCATGGGTCTCTGCTTAGGGTGTCATAAGGCCCATATCAAGGATATGATGGGCTTTTTTACGCCCCAGAGAGCTGTCGGGGGTATTTCCAAGTTCATTTAGGCTATTGGCAGAATTCATCTCCATGCAACTGAAGGATTGAAGTCCCTGTTTCCTTGCTGGCTATTGGCTGGGGGTCATTCCCAGCTACTACATTCTGCCTACAATGAAATGGTAGGTAGAATTCTAACAGTTCTCTCTTCTCTCCTTTTCTATCTTATCTCTCCTGCTTTATCTTCTTCCACATACCTCCAAAGGGCTCTTCTGCCTTCCTCTTCTGCTTTTTTCTAATTTTAATTTTTATTGATACATGATTATTTTATCTAGGGGTATATGTGATACTTTGACACATTCATGCAATGTGTAAGATGAAATCAGGGTAATTAGGATATCATCATCTCAATCATTTATCATTTCTTTGTGTTGGAAACATTCTAATTGTTCTAGCTATTTTGAAATATACAATAAGTTATTGTTGACTGTAATTACCCTATTGTGTTACCAAATGGTAGAATTTATTTCTTCCATGTGACTATATTTTTGTTTCCGTTAACCAACCTCTATTCGTCCCTCCCTTCTCCCTACCCTTCCCAGCCTCTGGTAAACATCATTCTACTCTCTACCTCCTTGAGATCAATGTTTTTAGCTCCCATATTTGAGTAAGAACATGTGGTACTTGTCTTTCTGTGCCTGAATTATTTCACTTAACATGTTGACTCTAGTTCCATCCAGATTGTTGCAAATTACAGATTTTATTCTTTTTTGTGGAGGAATGATATTCCATTGTATATACATGCCACACTTTCTTTATCCAGTCTTCCATTGACAGATATTTAGATTGGCTCCATATCTTGGCCATTGTGAATAATGCTGTTACAATCATGGAAATGCAGATCTCTTTGATGTACTGACTTACTTTCTTATGGGTATATACCCAACAGTGGAATTGCTGGATAATATGGTAGGTATGTTTTTAAATTTTTAGGAAACCTTGATACTCTTTTCCATAGTGGCTGTACTAATTTATATTCCCACCAACAGTGTATGAGTGGTCCCTTTCTCCATGTCTTTGCCAGCATTTGTTATTTTTTGTTTCTTTGAAAGTAGCCATTTAACAGGTGAGATATCTCATTGTGGTTTTTATTTTCATTTCCCTGATGAGTAATGATGTTGAACATATTTTCATACATCTGTTGGCCATTTGTATGTGTTCTATTGTCAAATGTCTATTCAGATCATTTTTCCACTTTTAGATCAAATTGCTTGTGGTATTTTGCTATTGAGTTGTTACGTGTCTTTATGTAATCTGGTTTTTAATCCCTTGTCAAATGGATAGTTTGCAGACTTTTTTTCCTGTTCTGTAGGTTTTTTCTTCACTCTGCTGATTGTTTTCTTTGCTGTGCAAAAACTTTTTAGCTCAATGTAATCCCATTTGTCTATTTTTTATTTTGTTGTCTGTGCTTTTGAGGTCTTATTTTTTTAAAAAAAATCTTTGCCTAGACCAATGTCCTGGACTGTTTCTCCAATGTTTTCTTCTAGTAGTTTCATAGTTTCAGGTCTTGCCTTTAAGTCTTAATCCATTTTGATTTGATATATTTTGGATTTTGGTTTTTTTAGAGGTAGATTCTTATTCTGTCACCCAGGATGGAGTACAGGGGTGCTACCACAGCTCACTGCAATTTTGACCTCCTGGGTTCACACAATCCTCCCACCTCAGCCTCCTGAGTAGCTGAGACTACAGGCATATACCATCTCTCCTGGCTAATTGTTTTTTAAAATTATTTTAATTTTTCTTGAGCATCTCGGTATGTTGTCCAGGCTGATTTTTCAAATTCCTGGGTTCAGACAATCCTCTCCCACCTCGGCCTCCCAAAGTGTTGGGATTACAGGCATAAGCCACCATTCCTGGCCTGATTTTTGCATATGGTAAGAGATGGAAATCTAGTTTTTATTCTTTTACATGTGGATATCCAGTTTTTCCAGCACTATTTACTAAAAAGAGTGTCCTTTCCCTAATATGTTTTTGGTACCTTTGTCGAAACTGAGGTAGCTGAAAATGCATGGATTTCTTTGTGAGTTTAAAAAATTGTGTTCCACTGGTCTGTGTGGCTATTTTTATGCCAGTACCATGCTGTTTTGGTTACTGTAACTTAGTAACATATTTTGAAGGTGGGTAGTGTGATGGCTCCAACTTTGTTCTTTCTGCTCAGGATTACTTTGGTTATTGAAGGTCTTTTGTGGTTCCACGTAAATTTTAGCATTTTTTTTCTTGAAGAATGTCATTGGTATTTTTATGGTGATTACAGTGAATCTGTAGATTGCTTTGGGTAGTAAGGACATTTTAACAATACTAATCCATAAGTATAGGATATCTTTCTATTTTTTGGGTTCTATTCAATTGTTTTCATCAGTGTTTTATAGTTTTAATTGTAGAAGTTTTTTTCACGTCTTTGGTCGAATTTACTTCCATTTTTTTAATTTTTTATAGCTATCGTAAGTGGGATTGCTTTCTCAATTTCTTTTTCAGGTCATTTGCTGTTGGTATATAGAAATGATACTGATTTTTTTAATTTTCTAAATTTTTATTTTTTTGGACAGAGTCTCACTCCATTGTCCAGGCTGGAATGCAGTAGTGCAATCTCGTCTCACTGCAGCCTTGACTTCCCAGGCTCAGATGATCCTCCCACCTCAGACTCCCAAGTGTCTGAAACCACAGGGGTGTGCCACCATGCCTGGCTAATTTTTGAATTTTTTTGTAGAGAGGGGGTTTCACCATGTTGCCCAAGCTGGTCTCCCACCCCTGGTCTCCAGTGATCTGCCTACCTTGACCTCCCAAAGTGCTGGGATTACAGGTGTGAGCCATCACACCCGCCATAATTTTTGTATGTTGATTTTGTATTCTGCAAACTTACTAAATACTTTATCAGTTCTAACGGGTGTGTGTGTGTGTGTGTGTGTAATCTTTAGGGTTTTCTAAATATAAAATTATGTCACCTGTGAATAGGAATAATTTGATTTCTTCCTTTCCAATTTGGATGCCTTTTATTGTTTTCTCTTGTCTAACTGCTCTGACTAGGACTTCCAGTAAGTACTATGTTGAATAAAGTGGTAAAAATGGGCATCTTTGTCTTGTTCCAGATCTTAGAGGAAAGGCTATCAAATTTTCCTCCTTCAGTATGATGTCAGGTATGGGTTTGCCATATATGGCCTTTATTGTTTTGAGGTATTTCCTCATATACCCAATTTGTAGAGAACTTTTGGTCATGAAGGTGTGTTAAATTTTATCAAATGCTTTTTTAGCATTTATTTAGATAGAAGTTTTTTTGTTTGGTTTTAGCTATATGTTCTTAAATTATCTCATCTTAATTTTATGCTTATCTAAATGTAATAATTTACACAAATAAGCATTTAATGCTTGATGTCTGCTTTTCCAGAGGGGTGTATAGACTTAGTCAAGTTCAGGCTCGAGTCTTTATTTCCTAGTGAGGAAATCAAAAGCACCCTGAGAAATCTTTGCTTCAGTTAACTCATGCCTGTAGCACTGTAACCCTGTTTAGCCACATTGTCTGAACAGTGAGTAATCAAAACTTGTTAAAACTTCTTATATCATTCTTAAACATTAGCATGCATAATAAAAACTGGGGATACTTATTACATGCAGATTCCTAGGCCCCACTCCTTCAGAGCTCCATTCAGCAGATCTGGGAGAAATGAGAATATGAATTTATTAAAGCACAACAAGTGACTCTGCTGGAGGTTGTTCTGGAAACCCATATTGGGAAACCTAACTTTGTGATGGGTCAGGAATGGTAAAAATCCTTGGATCTGTGGATCAAAAGTAAAAGGCTAAAAGAGAGGCATTAAGGGGGAGACAGGATTCAAATACTGCATTCGTTCTGAGTTGAGGAATATTCTTTCTTAGCTTGTTCTTTTTATCTTAAACATGTTTACTCTCCATAGACTTTTCTACCCATAAATTTTTCAAGGGAAAATGGTTCAAGATAATATTGAATATTTGCTGTGCACAATCTATGTGCCAGGTTCTGTGGAAAACACTTTAAAGACATCTGCCATTTTATCTTTCCAAAAATTATAAGTAGATACTATATGTATCATAATTATGCAAATTAATCGATAGATGAAAAAGGTCATTTGGTCTCAGGCCTAGTAATGGCAGACTCAGGGTTCAAACGACTCTGTTCATGAAGCAGTGTCATCAACTAACACACTTAATGCTTCTCATCATGTAATGCTGAATTCCACTGGCTATATTATTATTCATTCATTGATGCCTAAATTCCAGAATGTATTCATTAACGATTATTTAAGTACTTACTATATGTTCTAGGTTACATATAGTAGGTTCTGGGACATAGCAGTGACAAAAGTCAAAAGTCCCCACCCTCCTGGAGCTATATTCTAGAGAAGGAGACAGACATTAAATAATATAAATAAACCATACATAGTCTCAGATGTGATAGGTGATATGGAGAAAAATAGACCACGGAAGAATTATAGGCAGCACCAGGGGAGAGAAAAAAATGATTAGCACCATTTTAAATAGGGGTAGTTCGATGTCATTCAAAAGACCACCAGGATGGCTAAGTAGTAAAAAAGAGAGCTTCATTTGTGATATCAATTTGCAAAACAGAAAAAGAAATTTTCCAAAATGCATTCCAGATGCTTTATCTTTGAAGAGGGGAAAGACAAGGTTGGGTTTTATGCCTCACAAGCTCTGTGTTACACAATAGAGTTATACATATTCAGTATGTTTGGGCTAAAAGCTATACACATTTATGAAGGTAGCTGAGCACATGTGCAATGGATAAAGATATGTGTAACATATATCTCAGGTTCATTTTGGGATTTAGCATTAAAGTCAGGTGGACTTTGGTTCTTTACATCAAAAGGTGAAATACAGGACACAAAGACAGTTTGTGTGCAGCCATTATAAACTGGCCAAAACTGGTTAGAGGTCAGTTGCTTATCAGAAAAACATATAAGCCAGTCCTCTCTCCAATAAAAGTTGGAGTTATCTGCTTTGTAAGTCAGTTCTGACAATTTATTAGATACCTGATAGCTTCAATTGTTAGGGAATTTAACAAGAGTATGGTTTTTCTTGCAGGGATTTAGAAATTTGCTATGCCAGCAAGGCCCTAAACCCTCGACCCATAGGTAACATTTTGTTTCTTTAACCTGTAAAGTCCATCTTAGTTTGTAAAGGGAGCATCTATTTTGATCTCTCAGATTTGGAAAGGCCTTACTGAGAAGCTGCTGCTGCGAGGCCTGAAGGAAGAAGTAGAGCACAGAAGTATGACTGGTGGGATGTGCTGTGAACAGCAAGGTAGCCTATGTAGCTAAGCAGAGGAAGTAAGGGTGGGAGAAGTCAGAGATAAAGGGTAGCTGATGGTTATGGAACTTCCTGGACCAGTGTAATGACTTTGGCCTTTATTCTGGAGTGAGAGCCCATTTTTATTTTATTTATTTTATTTTATTTCACTTTAGGTTCTGGGGTACATGTGCAGGTCATGCAGGGTTGTTGCATAGGTACATACATAACCGGGTGGTTTGTTGCCTCTATTCCCCCTTTGACTATATCCAGCATTTCTCCCCATGTTATCCCTCCCCACCTCCCACTGTCTCTCCCCTAACCACCCCCAACTGCCCCTAGTGTGTGATGCTCCTCTCCCTGAGTCCACATGTTCTCATTGTTCAACACCCATCTATGAGTGAGAACATGTGGTGTTTGGTTTTCTGTTCTTGTGTCAGTTTGCTGAGAATAATGGTTTCCAGATTCATCCAAATCCCTACAAAGGACACAAACTATTCATTTTTTACGACTGCATAGTATTCTATGGTGCATATGTGCACATTTTCTTTGTCCAGACTATCATTGATGGGCATATGGGTTGGTTCCAGGTCTTTGCTATTGTACACCGGGCTGTATTGTACATGTGCATGTGTCTTTATAGTAGAACGATTTATAGTTCTTTGGGTATATACCCAGTAATGGGATTGCTGGGTCAAATGGAATTTCCATTTCTAGATCCTTGAGGAATCGCCACTTTGTCTTCCACAATGGTTGAACTAATTTACACTCCCACCAACTGTGTATGAGTGTTCCTATTTCTCCACATCCTCTCCAGCATCTACTGTGTCCAGATTTTTTAACGATCACCATTCTAACTGGCGTAAGATGGTATCTCAACATGGTTTTGATTTGCATTTCTCTAATGACCAGTGATGATGAGCATTTTTTCATATGTTTGTGGGCCTCATATATGTCTTCTTTTGAAAAGTGTCTGCTCATATCCTTTGCCCACTTTTGAATGGGGTTGTTTTTTTCTTGTGTATCTGTTTTAGTTCTTTGTAGATTCTGTATATTAGCCCTTTGTCAGATGGGTAGACAGCAAAAATTTTTTCCCATTCTGTTGGTTGCCAGTTCGTTCTAATGATGGTTTTCTTTGCTGTACTGAAGCTCTGAATTTTAATTAGATCCCATTTTTGAAATAGAGAAGTGCATAGATCTGATTCATAGTTTAAAAGAATAGCTCTGGCCAATGTGTTGAAAGTACATTCTGAAACACCGAAATGTTTGTGTGTTTATTAGGATTAGTCTAGGTTGTAGTCATAAGAGGTTCTAAACATCAATGGATTAGAAAAGACAGATTATTATTTCCCAAAGGAGTTTAGGTTGTGATCAGGACTGGTAAAATGATGACAAAGTGTCAGGACTTTGTTATTTGCATGGTACTTCCTACCTTTTCACAGTCGAAAATATCTCAGTCCCAAGGCTGCAGTCTAACCTGCAAAAGGCAGAAAGGGAAAGAGAGGGCATGCTGCCTTGCCTTTAATTGTGACCTAGATGTTGAAAGAAAATCTCTTTCACTCACAATGCGTTGGTTGGGACTCAGGTACATGGCATACTCAGCTGCAAGGGACACTGGGAAAGGAAGCCTTTGATGGTTGTATACCCAAATAAAATTACTTTTCCTTAAGAACAGTAGCTCTCAGTGTGTGTATCCTGAGCCAGCAGCATCAGGACTACCTAGCAGCTTCTTAGAAATGCAGATTCTCAGGCTCCACCCTAAATCCGCTGATCAGAAACTCTGGAGATGGTATCCAGTGATCTTCATTTTAAGAAGCTCTCTAGGAGAGTCTGGTTTATGTTACAAGGAGGATACAAGTAAGGGGATTTGTTAGGGAGAAAAGGAAGCACAGCTTTAAACCATTAATTCTTTCTTTCCTAATATATTATCTGAAGGTATGTGGATTTTCAACATAAATTATCAATTAAAAAAGTTGAGTCTGAATATTAAGGATAAGATGAAACAATATTAGTCTTATTTCAGACTTTGCAATAAGTCTGTTATTTTCTTTTTAATTTATTTAGTATTGTGAAGGCTCCACCTGCAAAAGCCTATGAAAGAAAAGTGACTGACAAAACATTGCTTCTATTTTCTTCTTAGGTTATATTTATTTTCCTGCTTTGTTTTCTTTGGTTTCCATTCCATCTTGTCAGAAAACTACTGTGTTGTCTTAAATATCAATACACCATAGTGAACAAATGTAAATTGCCATGTCTGCCTGGAGAGAAAAAAAAAATGTTTCCTGGGAAAGTCATTCAACTTTTCCTATTTATAAAAAGAGGGCTGTCTTGTGCAGAGAGCTCAGGAATTAAAGCTGAAAGAATGGAGTTGAAAGTTCAACAACAGGTCCAGCTCTGAGACATTGGACAAGTTACTGGAGATTTGGACCAGAATTTGGTTACTGGATAATCTTTAATACATGAGGCATTTTATGAACCAAAGAGGGAAATGTTGTATTGACAAAAGGGTACAATTTATCAAGAATATTATTAGAATCATGATGATAGTTTCAAAATACGTAAAATAAAAACAGATATTAAAATCCACATATTGACAATCATCTCAGGTATCTTTAACATATGTTCTTCAGAAATCAACAGATCAAGTTGATATAAAACACATGAATTAAGTAGCACAACTCTGTGTTGAGAAACCACAGATCAGAGAATACACACTATTTTGACTCAATCCACACTCACAAACTTGAATATACATTAAACACAAAATTTGGTATAATGCTAATTCAGAGAATACACATTATTTTCCCTCAGTCAACATTTAAAAAAAAAGACTATATTACCTACGAAAAACTTCTCAATAAATCCCAAGTGGTTGTATTCTTTGGGCAGAGTGTAATAGAAGTAAAAATTAAAATAATACTAATAAATTACCCCATAAGTAACTTAAAGAAGAAGTTAATAGCTGAAATTAAAAACTCTTAGAAATACAGCCACACCTTATTTCAGGGGGCCTTGTTTTATTGTGCTTTGCAGATACTGCATTTTTTACATAATGAAGTTTTGTGG
Source organism: Alouatta palliata (assembly GCA_004027835.1). Taxonomy (NCBI): domain Eukaryota; kingdom Metazoa; phylum Chordata; class Mammalia; order Primates; family Atelidae; genus Alouatta; species Alouatta palliata. The sequence goes on from PVKV010016420.1 coordinate 35,843, forward strand.
CAACCGTGCGTTGAGTCTATCAGTGCCATTTTTCCAACATCATGTGCCCATTACATGTCTAAATTTTGGTAATTTTCATATTTCAAACTTTGTTATCATTATATCTGTAGTGGTGATCTATGATCAGTAAGCAAGTTGTGAATGCAAAGGAAAGGTTCTTGGAAGAAACTGAAAGTGTTATCATTTGTGTGTTCACAGATGATACAAATGAGAGCAAAAGGACCTTATTTCTAATATGGAAAAAGTTTGGGTGATCAGGATAGAAGATCAAACCAGCCACAACATTCACTTAAGCCAAACTCTAATTCAGGGCAAGGACCTAACTCTTTAAGTCTGTGAAGAGTGAGACAGGTGAAGAAGCTGCAAAGAAAAGTTTGAAGCTAGCAGAGGTTGTTTCATGAGCTTTAAGAAAAAAAGTCATCTCCATGACAAAAGTGCAAAGTTAGGCCACAAATGCTAGAAGGGAAGCTGCAGCAAGTTATCCAGAAGATCTACCTACAGTCATTAATGAACATGACTATGCAAAACAACAGACTTTTTCAATGTAGGTGAAACAGCCTTATGCTGTATTAGAAGAAAACGCCATTTAAAACTCTCATAGCAGAACAGGTGCAGTGGCTCACAGCCAGCACTTTAGATGCTAAAGCAGGAGGAGCACTTGAGTGCAGGAGTTGGAGACTGGTCTGGACCACATGGCAAAACCCCATCTCTACGAAAAATATAAAAATTAGCCAGATGTAGTGGCATGTTCTTTTGGTCCCAGCTACTTGAGACTTGCAAGGCTGAGGTAGGAGACTCACTTCAGCCCAGGAAGTCAAGGCTTCAGTGAGCCATGATCATGCCACTGCATTCTAGCCTGGGTGACAGAGCAAGACTGTCTCAAAAAAAACAACAGCCCCTACCACCCCACAAAAAAAAAACAAAACAAACAAACAAAAAAAACTCTCATGGCTAAAGAGGAAAAGTCAATGACTTGTGAGGGGCTAATGCAGCTGGTGACTAAGTTGAAGCCAGTGCTCATTTACCATTCCAAAAGTCCTAGGGCCCTTAGGAATTATGCTAAATCTACTCTCCCTGTATGCTATAAACGGATGATAGCACATCTGTTTAGAGCATTGCTGGGTGAATATTTTAAGCCCACTATTGATATCCACTGCTCAGAAGAACAGATTCCTTTCAAAATATTAATACTCACTGACAATGCACCTGGTTACCCAAGAGCTCTGATGGAGATGCACAAGGAGATTAATATTGTTTTCATGCCTGCTAACACAATACTTTTTCTGCAGCCCATGGATTAAGGAGTAACCTTGACATTTAAGTATTATTATTTAAGAAACACATTGTGTAAGGCTGTAGCTTCATACACAGTGGTTTCTCTGATGATCTGAACAAAGAAAATTAAAATGACCTTCTGGAAAGGATTCACCATTCTAGATGCCATTAAGAACATTCATGATTCATGGCAAAAGGTCAAAATATCCACATTAATGGAAGGTTAGAAGAAGCTAATTGTAACCCTTATGGATTACTTTGAAGGATTTAAGACTTCAGCAGAGGAAGTAACTGTAGAGATGGTGAACAACAAAAGAACTAGAATTAAAAGTGGAACCTAAAGATGTGACTGAATTGCTGCAATCTCAGAATTGAACTATAATAGACGAGGAGTTGCTTCTTATGAATGAGTAAAGAAAGTGGTTTTCTAGATGGATCTACTCCTGGTGAACAGGCTATAAACACTGTTGAAGTGACAACAAAAGACTTAGAAGCTTAAACTTATCTGACAAGGTGGTAGGCTTTGAGAGAATTGACTTCAATTTTGAAGGACATTCTCCTGTAATATGCTATCAAATGGCATTGCATGCTACAGAAAACTCTTTCAGAAAATAACCAATACAGCAAACTTTATTGTTGTTTTGTTTTAAGAAACTGACACAGCCACCCCAATTTTCAACAACTATGACTCAGTCCATCAACATGGAGTAAAGACCCTTTACCACAAAAAATATTAGGACTCACTGAAGGATTAGATGATTGTTAATATCTTTTAGCAATTAAGTATTTTTAATTAAGGCATGCACTTTATTTTTTATACACAATGCTATTGCATACTTAATAGACTATGGCAGAGTATAACTTTTATATGTCCTGGAAAACAAAATAAAAAGTGTGTGACTACTTAATTGCAATAGTTGCTTTATTGCGGTGGTCTGGAATTGACCCCACAATATCTCTGACGTATGCTTACAATCTGCAATATCAAAACTTGTTTGAAGCAACCAAAACAGAACTTGGAGAAATATTTATAGCCTTAGTGCTTAAGATAATATTAAAAACATTTTTGTATTGCTTATCTAATATGCAGAAAGATGAAGAATAAACATTTAAGAAATCAAACATGATTAATAAAGAAAATCCTCTAAAGAATAGTAATTAAAAATATAAATGAAAATAACAAATTAAGTAGAAAACAAAAGAGTAGACTTAACAAAATTAGAGGATTCTATGAAATACAGACAACTATAAAATCTTTGAAGTGTTTGACTAAGGAGAAAAGAGGTGATGCAAACAAACTATATTCGAAATGAGAAAGACGACATAGATGAAATCATTATACTACTTTAAAATGAAATAGTATAATAGTTTAAAACAATTGATTAGAACATAGAATGAACAATTTTCTAGGAAAATGTGAATTGTTAAATTTGAATCACAAAGAAATAGAAAATCAAAATATACTAGTAACAAAGTAATTGAAAAGGCAGCGGATCTGAATAGATTTCAAGGAATGATAAATTTTGATACTTTATACACTATCCCAAAGCATAGGGAGTTTAAAAAAAAAAGAGAAATTTTTAATTCACTCAAAAGATTTAGCACTGTACTAATATTTAAGCCATACAAAAATAGCACTAAAAACCCCATACGTTAAAACTCATTTACAAAAGGAGGTGAAAAGTCTTAAATAAATTATTAGCAAATAGAATACAAAGGTATCAAAAATGTAAAATATAAAGAAGTGAACTGATTCCAAGAATAAAAGAATTAATTTAACATTAGAAAAAATTCTAAGTGCAATTCTTCAGAAAAACTTTAAATATAGTTACCTAGAAAGATTCTAAGGACAATCCCCTAGATTCATTAATGCAACTACTTAATAAAATTTATACTCATGCTTGAATTTTAAAAAATTATTTTAGCAAACAAAGGGAAAAAACACTTGCTTAGTTTGAAAAGGCTGTTCACGGTAAATCTACAGTAACCATGGTAATGTTGCAACATTTGAAACATTCCTAGTTACAGTCAGGAATAAGACAAGAATTTATGCTATTACCACTACTATTCAAGTGTAGATCTTAATAATGCAATATGATAAGAAAATTAAATAAAGACTCTAAATATCATTGTTAGCAGCCAGCATAATTGCCTTCTTAGAAATCCAAAGAGAATAAAGCTTGCACAGCTAAGGAGAGAGTTCAACAAGGAAAGCAGATACAAATAAGAATGATTAAATTTCCAATACACCAGCAATAGTCAATCAAAATATTTATAGTAACAATTCAAAATAAGTAGAAATAAACTTAATAAGAAATTTGCAAAACGTTTATGAGTAAAGCTATAAAACTTAACTGAACAAAGATAATACCCGAGTAAATGGAGAAATTTGTGTTCATAAAAGGTAAGATTTACTACTTTAACATTATACATTGGCATCTATAAGTTTATAGATTATATATTTAATAAGTTATAAAAATTACAAGAGTATTTATCAATAGAATTTCAGATAATTCTAAAGGTCCTCTGAGAAAAATATATAGAAATAGAAAACTTCTTGGGATAAAATAAGGAAGAATTTCTACCCAATATGAAAACATACTATAAAGCCAGAAAGATTAAATAAGTAAGGTATTATTTTAGAAACAGACAAATTAGTAGAACACAAGAGAGCCATAAAAATATTCATTTGTATTTGACATTTAGTTTATGGTAAGGAAAATTGGTTCTATCAGTGAACAAAATAGAGTTTTCAACAAACGGCACAGAGATGACTGGAACCCAAGCAAGGAAAAAAATGGTTTTTAAATCACAGCATGTATGAAAATAAATTGCAGACACATTAAAAGGTTAAATACTAGAAAGAAATACAGGGGACAAGTTTTGTAATTTTGGTAATTGGAAAATCCTTACTATATAAGATTTACAACCTAAAGACATAAAGAAAAAGAGCTTTTACTACACTGAAATTATAAACTGCTGAGCTATGAGTAATATCATAAACAAAGTGTAAAAGCAACACGCTGAGCAAAACAGTGATATAACTGTATTTATTGTTACCTATTTAAAAGATGCAGATACATATTCACAGTGTATAATGTTTTATAAGTGTTTAGGAAAAAGACAATATAATTGAAAAAGTGGACAAAGACTGAACAAAAATATGCAGAAGAAATATAAATGTACATAAAAGTAAATTAAAATGATCAATCTTAATAGTATTCAAGGAAAGGCAAATTAATACAATTTTTTCTCATCAGATTGACAAAATTAAAAATATTAAAGGTCAACAGGTAACATTCAAAATTGAAGTATGGGCAAATTTCATATTCTCTGTGGTCATATAAATTGGGCTGACACTTTCAGAACACAAATTGCCAATACTGGAATTAGAGAAAATTTACAAATACAGGTAGGGCTCATACCAATTTTACTTCTGGAGGAGTTGGAGAGTAAGATTGGAGAAGGGAAGAGAAAAAAAAATTCACTCTATATACTTCTTATATATATATATATATATATATATATATATATATATATATATATAGTTTTAAACTGCATTTTAGGTTTTGGGGTACATGTGAAGAACGTGCAAGATTGTTGCATAGGTACACACATGGCAGTGTGATTTGCTGCCTTCCTCCTCATCACCTATATGTGGCATTTCTCTCCATGCTATCTCTCCCCAACTCCCCACCCCCCGCTGTCCCTCCCCTTTTTCCCCCGCCGACAGACCCCAGTGTGTGATGCTCCCCTCCCTGTGTCCATGTGTTCTCATTTTTCAACACCCGCCTATGTCACTCTATATACTTCTATATCACTGAATATTTTAAAGAGTATCTTCATTACTTAATACTTATGTATCACTTATGTATTCACTTTAAAAAAATTGCATTGAGTTAGAACTGGCTATACAAATAGAAAACACACCCAAATTGAAGCACAAATGTATTAATGAGAGTTCACTTTCATGTCAAGTGAGGACACATCCCTCCAGAATGTATAGCTTAGATTATAAATTCCCAAAATGTCATCTCATTTGTAAGAAAACACAAGACATGGCTTGCTCACGATCTCTCTACTGCTACTAACACTTGTAAATATTCTTTTTCCTTTTTAAGGAGCAGAACTTCGACTTCTCTGTTGATTCCCAGAGACTCCTTGGTTGTTTCCACTGCATATGCCTCACTAAATCAGACTTCAGTTAATTAAATTTGCTTTACAGCTGCTACAATTCTTTTGGGCCATTAGGCTTAAGGGGATCTATTAAATATATAATTTTATGATGTCAAATTCGAGAAGAAAATGGAAGATATTGGATTTGGGCAGGATGGTGAACTATTTCTAAGCAACTAAAAAAGCCACTGTCTACCCATTATTCCTGCGTTTAATAAGCAAATTAAGAAAGCTCTTCTGTCCATCTATTATACTTCCTTAGCAAAACTCCAAACTAGGCTAAACCTTAATGTTTGCCTGCTCTTTATTTAAATCTGTACTGCCAAGTCCTGCTAAAGAAAATAATAGAACTATTGAAACAAGAAGCATTAAAACTAGTCAGTGACTTCAACTGGGCCCTCAAAGCTCAGGGTTTATTTTTTTTCTTCCAAACCTCTATTCTCTTCAAACCTAGATCCCCGTGTGCTGCCTTGCCTTCTACTTCACTGAGAAACTAGATGCTACTGAAATGGATATCCCTCTATTTCTCAGCGAGGAGCCTGTAAAACCATTGTCCCTCTTTCATTCTGGGCTATAAGAGACATTCCTTTTCCAGTCTAAGATTATTGGACTGCACGGTGATCTGGGTCCCAGCCCCTACAACTCTCACAGGAGCCTCACTCTATTGATAAATCCTTCTTTCTTGCTATTTCTATTTCTCTCTTTCCGTTGGCGTCTTCCCACTACTATTTAAATATGCTTAGGTCTTTTACTTCTTACAAAAATGAAACCCCACTCAAACCCACATCTGCCTCCAGCTTCCATGCTTTCTTTTATAGTCATGCTTCTGAAAAAAAAAATACTGTCCTTATATGAATGAAACTATTTTTAAGTTATCAATATCAGGCAAACCACTTGCCTCTTGTTCCTTTTTTCTCTCTCACTTTCATCCTATGTTAAGTTCTATTGTGATATATCCTATCACTTGAACTTATCCCCTATTACCTCTTGCCTAGATTACTAAAGAAACCACCTAACTGGTCTCTATTGCTTTTAATAGAATCCCAGTCAAATTATTAGTCACACTATAGTCAGAGCCACCTTTTTAAAAATACGTAATTTGGGAGTGGGCTTTTTAATAAAAATAATACAAAAGAATACAGCTTTTTATCAGGACTCTCCCTGCTTAAAACTCTTCAGTGATTTCCCAAATATTCCTGGGGGAAAGCCCACCCATTCATATGGCCCGTAAGTTTCTGCCTGATGTGATACCTATAATCATTCCCACTCTTGTCTTCTCCACAAAACTGATGCCCTTAACTACCATTCCTGCATCACATAGCACAATTTATTCATCTAATTTTTTTTCCCAATTTTTCAGTCAGCCAGGAACTCTGTTACATCCAGTTATTTCTGTCAGGAGTTTTACATTGTTGCCATTTACTTTCTACCTTCATTGGAAAACTCCTAATTCATTCTTCAAGTCTTGGCTTAGATTTTGTGGAGAAGCTGTATCCCTCCAACAGGTTGTCATGCAGTACTTTTCTTGTAATATCACTTAATCACTTTGTATTGTGATATTTATTTGTAATCCTCCGTCAACAGTAAGCCCTTTGAGGGCTAAGATTCTCTATTATTTTTACCATTGCCTCACATGTATGAATGCTATGTGTGATGAATGCTATGTGTGCGTATACACACACGCGCACGCACACACACACACACACACACACTTTACATGTACTTACCAGCGTTTTGAATGAATAAATGTATGCATACTGTAGAATTTCTAAATGGAGCTAAAGCTAGCAACATTTATAATAGACCAAGAAGGCTTTTGAGTTTTTCATTTAACTGGTATTTGAGATGCTGAGAATTCTTAGGTAGTGACCCCTGTTATTAGGCAGATGAAAAACTGTGGATTTCCCTCTAAGGCAGACTTAACTGTGAAGCTGATGGAGCTGAAATTTCAGGGCTCCTCAGTTGTCCAGTCTCTTCTAAAGTCCCAGAAAGGACCTCGCAGTGTAATCGCAGTCCTGTGATATTGTAAATTTTGACAAAGCACAGTGCTTTAACCACAGTGATCTCTTTCACTCCAGCTTCTTTTCTGTCATTATTTTTCCTGCTATCCTGTCATGCTGGAGTAGCTGGAGGCATTTTTGAAAAATGGCTAAGTTGAAGCTGAATCCTGGTTACATTTAGTTTGGATTTCATGTGATATATTGGTTGAGCTGGCAGTTATTTCTGTTCAAGTAAGTTGTTGCTAACTAATTAAAATATTACATTATTTTTCTGGATGTTCTGATTTTTCTTTTAGTTTTCTAATGTCTGTAATTTTAATGAATTATTTTTTATTAATGAATAACAACTTTCATACTTAATTTTGTTTATATAATTTTGTGTTTTTTTTCTTAAAGGGCCTATTCCCAAATTACATAAGTTTCAGGCCCCACACTTACCTGGATATATCTTCAGTTTTTCTGAGTATGAACAAAAGAAATGGACTATGGGGCAGGAGGAAATGGAGTGTGGATTCTATTCCAATCTGTTTTCTACTTATCTTCCTGGGAGGTCCTATTAAGATGTTAAGAGTCAGAGTCACACTGTTGGCAGGGAATGCAGAGCCTGGAGAGAGGATAGTTCATCTCCAGGTTCCAGTGTGCACCGAGACTGTCCTTAGCATGGTTCCTCTTCATTCCACTGACCACATTCTCTGAATTTTTCCTTTACCACGGTTTACCCTATCCAACCCACTAAGAATGCTAAAATGATACAGCACCTCCAGAAAACAATGCAGATGCAAAATGTCATAGATACAATGATACATTTTTTCCAACAATTTTTTTTTTAATTTGCCTTCTGTCTGTACTAATACTTGAGACGGTCCCCTCCATCAAGAAGATCTTGATCTAATAAAGGTTCAGATAAGAAAATAGGCAATCAGCACATAATCCCAGGCACACACAGCTGATGACTCAATGTCTATCTTCACAATGGTCTTGGATTTTTTTTTTTTACTTACTCGACAAATACAAATTAAACCTAAACTTTATGCATATAGTTATACATCTAAATGGGAGGCAGACTAAGAAAGTACTCAACTGTGACCTTTGTCAAACTAGTGTCTGATTTTAATTGGAACCAACACCAGTGAACTGTTGACAGTCTCAGGCAAATCTCACCATGGTTAATTGAAAGCAGAGAAACAAATTTCAGTCTCTGCCAAAAAGCCTTAGTGGTGTTTAAATAAGTTAACATGTGTAAAATGATCGAATGTTGAAAATATTCTGCTGCTGCTTCATAATCAAAGAAAATGAAAAAAACCCTCAGAGGAAATGGAAAATTATGAGCTTGTCTGCCAGCTTCACTAAGGCATAAATCTCTTAGCTTCCAACTAGGCAATTGACTATTTCATGTTATTACATAGCAACGTGACTGTTCTCAGCAGTGAATGACTAATCAGCAAGGGATAGGGAATAATGTCATTTGTTTTCAGGAAACCTCAGGAAAGTAAAGAAAATATGCTGTATCCAAGCTGCAATTAGCATGTATACCATGCTAAGCTTTCTCTCTCTTGTGTGATTCTTCCCCTGATGGAGAGTAATGTTTTATAAAGTGAAGGAAAGAAAATTAAGCCTGTGCAGCAGAGGTACCATTTGAGAATATGCTATTTCCATGTATTATCATGCTGAATCCTCACATGAACACTGCAAGATAAATATTTTCATTTTACAAATGAAAAGTCCAGCTTCAAAGAAGTTAAGTAACATACCCAACGCAGCTACTAAGTAGTTGAGTCAAAATTGAGACTCAAGTCTTATTGCACCACGTTGTATTCTGTGCTGCAATGCAAGGTATTTAGTTCCTCATATATAGACTTGGGCTTGTTTGGATTTTCAAAAGGTCACTCCTTGGGCTTAGAAAGGATGTGGACAGAGCTGACCACCACAGGTACCTGGCTGACTCTGATCACCATGGGGTATAGAGTATGCACACTGCAGTTGGCCTCTATAATACTTCTGTCGAAAAGCAATATCTAGAAGGGATGGCCTTGCAGGTGTTAGTTAATTTAATGCTCTGGAAAATATGGGTGAATTTGGGAAGACTGGGACTTTCTCCTTCTACATTTCAGTTATCAACTGAGAGAACTAACTCTTTCCCTAAAGTCATCGCATAAATGTGCTAATACCATGTAAGAAATCTTCCTAGAAAGATAAAATCCATCCAGTCTTTCACAGCATTAAAGGCATGCCCTTCTGTGTTTCAGTGCTTGGCTCTCTGTTGATCATAGGATAAATCCAAACTCTCAAGAATAGCAAATCTTTAAATAACCACTCCTTACCCTAACCTATGTATCCTCTAACACAAGGAACAAATCAATATTTCTTAACGTAAGGAACAAATCAGTATTTTTTAACCTTCTTTGCACTTTCATATTTCTCTATGCCTTGGCTCGCTTTATTCCATCTCCTGGAAATGCCTCCTGCACCTGCTTCTCTGCTAAAACTCTTTTGGTTGTCCAATATGTAGCTCAGTTAATGTATTTCTGAAGAATCTCTTGACCCTTTCAAGCAAAACTAACTTTTACAGCCTCTGAGCTCCTGAAATAATTTGTGTAGATCTGTATTAGAGTATTAATAATATTATAGCATGATTAGTTAACTGTCTACATGTCTTAATATTCTACTGGATTACATTATTTCCTATTTCCTATTCACATCTCTAACTAGGTTAAATAAATAAATGAGTAATGTCGTCATCTATCAGGCTTCACTCTTTTTTCTATTTTATTTAAGTTAAAGTCTTATACTATATTTGTCTTCTTTTCTTTTTTAGTAGTATGAACTCAGAGTCTTTGATTCCAAGGAAATGTATAATTATATTCCAGAAACCAAGAGAGAAAAGAAGTAACAGAAGTAGAAGTGGTGGTTATGGAACTAGTAAAAGAGGCAGAGCTGGAGTCAATTTTTACCAGGCTTTCTGCAATGAGAATCATCTGTTTTTGAAACAATGCTTCTTTTTTCTTACCCTTTCTTTTAGAATGCAATTAGACATGTCACATTTGAAATGTTCCTAGGAGAGGATGAATACAAAGCATGACAAAAAGTCTTTTTCTAAACTGTCCAGTATTCTTTAGAGGTACCTTAGTTCAACTGAGGTCATGGGTAAACAGAGATTGATGTATTGCTCATTGAACTGAGTACAGCATGGTACAGTTGAAAAAACATGCAGTTTGCAGCTAGAAGTCCCGAGTTTGCTCACTAGCTTTGCCATTTATTCACAATGTGTCCTTGGACAGGTTATGTAACTTCTCCATGCCTCACCCCATTAGCTCCCAACATTAGAATCACAACAGCTCCAAAGAACATAAAATATCTCAATGTCTGGTTCAGAGTTAAGTGCTCATTAATGCTATTTCTCTTCCTTTGGAAAAAAAAAAAAAGGCATATTTTTATATTGAGAATTAAGTATATTCAGCAATTTCCTCAAATTACAGTGAATATAATTGGAAATTTTCCTAATTCCTCCAGTTCTTAGTTCGAGAAGTACTATAGAATGCTGGTTGTAACATAAGTGAGACAGAATTAGTTATCTCAGACGGGAAAGTAAGGACAGTACTGAGCTGGAATTCCTTTTAATGAACTCCTCTGCTCCAAAGAAGGAAAAGAGTTCTATTTCTTGGGTCTTGGAAAGAAATGTTTTTTAGAGAGAAAACTGTACATATTACTCATGCTGATAATATGGATATGCTCAACCTATGAACCCAGACAGTCTTAGTTAATGACAAGCCATAATATGCATTTTTGCTGAAATGTGCCTAATTGGAAGCTTTCATAAACTATTTGTGTGGTTATCCCTTTTTCCTTTCAAAATAAATACATAAATAAAACTGGGGTATTTGTGGTAAAGTACCCCAGATTATTAGTGAACAGGTTTATCCTGAACTTTTCTATTTCCATATAGTAAATGTCACTGCTGAGTGTCAATAATGTTAGAATTTACTCCAGAAAAATGCTACTAATGGTATAATTTGAGCACTATATATATGTATATAGTATTTTATTAAGGTAATATGAGCACCATATGACACTACTTGGTTTCCTCTGCAATTTTGAAAGGTTAATTGAATTGTTGAACAATATTTTAATTTATTCTAATTTGCCTCATTGGAATTCTTCCTTCTAATAGTTTTGAATATATTTGCATGCATTAAAGTGTATTAAATTCTTCTCTTTTTTTAACCCAAATATACATTTCTGGCCACATTTTAAATTTGAACTTCATTGTTAGCTAAATGTCAAACCTGTTAAAATATTCATTGAAGATCTTTTTTTTTTTTTTTTCTGAGAGTTGGAGTCATCTTATTCACATTATTTCCTGGAAGAGAAAGGCTTGGTTATCCAAAATTCCTATTCCTATCTTTTAAATAGGGTACAGCTAAAGACTATAGTGCTGTTCTAGGTGCGGCAAAGTTGCCAAATAAATTCCTAGAATTTCATTTTTATAAGGGCAAGTCAGAAAATTTGATGAATCGCAAGTGTGGAATCAGAGGACTGTATGTTAAAGTAGACTGTTACCATCCAAGCAGATGGCACACTGCCACCACCACAAGACATTTACATTATTTCTCATTCACAACAGACACCATGATTTTCCCACCAGTTATAAAGATCATTTTAAGTAAAGACATAGAGCAACACTTTCAGAATGAGATGTTTTAAGAACATTTTACACACTTATTCCAAAACTCAATGAATAAAACTAGAGAAAATAAATTCACTCACAAGGTCTAGAGTCAAATCCATACCAACAGTCAGAGGGTGTCCTTTTTCTGTCTTTTAGAATTACAGATGTGAGAAAACTGCCACCAAAAATACATTTTCAATGTGTTAAAATATAATTAGAAGAAGATAAAAATCATGACTCTAAAAAAGTTTAACCCTTCAATTTATGAGGGAACCAATAAGTGTTATGACTAGCTCATAAATATTTAAAATGGCAGAATATAGGAGATTTAGCAAAGAAATAGTAGGATAAGATTGCTGATTTCTATTAAAAACAAAAACAAAAATGGAGGCACAGTGGCTCATGCCTGTAATCCCAGGACTTTGGGAGACCAAGGCAGATGGATTACGACGTCCGGAGTTTGAAACCAGATTGGCCAACGTGGTGGAACTTCATCTCTACTAAAAGAAATATTAGCTGGGAGTGGTGGCGGGCACCTGTAATCCCAGCTACTTAGTAGGTTGAGGCAGGAGAATCGCTTGAACCCAGGAGTCAGAGGTTGCAGTGAGCCGAGATTGCAAGCTGAGTGTGGTGATGCACACCTGTAATCCCAGCTACTTGGGAGGTTGAGGCAGGATAATCGCTTGAACCTAGAAGTTAGAGGTTGCAGTGAGCCAAGATAGCACCACTGTACTCCAGCCTGGGCAACAGAGTGAGACTCTGTCTCAAAAAAACAAACAAACAAACAAAAAAACCCCAAAAGGCTCCATTATAGTCCAACAGATCATAAGTCTCTGGCATCATTTATTTCGCTAAACAAAAATTATTTTCATCATTACTGGACAAAAATCTATCAGTAAGGTTACTTCTTTAAGTCTGGGACCTCTTGTCAATAACCAACAATGAGATGAACTAAGGACATTCTTCTAACCAGTCCTTGAATGTCCTTTCCCCCAATATAATATGAAAAAAGCACACCACAGTGTGAATGCCAATTTTCAGGTTTTTGATAATTTTTCTGACAAAAATAGTACATTGTGCAGGTGATGCTTCCCAAAAGTTTTAAAGTACCACCGGTAAACATCTGTATTTCACAAAAACATTATTATGAGTACTGACTTTTCGGTTTATTTTCTGTATGAAAAGAATTGTAGAAAACTCACTCAACACTAAATTAGCAGATATGAAAATTGAGTTTCAACTGTGTAGTGGGTATTAAGGTTACACTTCAAAGACACATTGTACTGTTTCATATTTTAAAGCCATAACCTTTTTTTATGACACATTAATTTCTGTAGTTTTTCAAAAGTGCAGAGACATAGATACTCTATCATGGGTGTCACATAAAATGACCCTGCTCTGACCGATGTGGGCCTACCAAGAATTACATTTCCTCAAGGTTGATGAATTGTTTTCACAACGCCCATGTCTATATGCCTCTGCCTAAACACCAAAGTCTTTCATGTTTCTCCCAAAATATTTGTCTGCAATTTCCCAACATGCAGACTTGATTTGGGCATATATCAAGGTCACTTAGAGTCTACTGCATGAGGACAATGGCTCTGAATCCAGATTCATTGCTTTGAGTCCTGATTAAGAGGCTCCCGGCAAGTTGTTCAACCCCTCTAAGAATCTCTCCTCATTTTTAAAATGGGCCAACAAAATTACCTTGTACAGAGGGCTCCTGTGAGGATTAATGAATAATTTTAGTCACTTAGGGCATTTATTGTGACACAGTGAGTACACAATAATTACATAATAAATATGTATGTTATATATAAATATCATTGTATTTATAATAAAAATGTCATTTTTTTTGGTAACCTCAGCCTTCTCATTCTCTATTCTGTATTTCTTTGTTTTTTTCTTCTCACTTGTGTCTCTCCTCCTAACTGGAAAATTCTTTCAATCTGTGCCATCTTTCAATGCTGTACTACAATCTCTAGTTTCTAGTTTCTCTAATTCCTAATGATCTCTTCTTCTAAACAGCCATCACGTTTAATTTTGTGTTACCTTACAACATTTGCTGCTATTTCATATATGCAGCTATTTCTGCTGTTAGACATGAGCGTTACGAGAACATGTGACTTCAAGTGTGTACTAATTTTTATAAGGGATCCTTCTACCTAGGAAAACAAGCTTCAGCCTAAATGTTCCAGGCTTAAATTAGAATAAGGATAATTAAAAACAGGTACAGTGCCATTAAGCCAAACCTCTCCTCCCAACTACTTGATTGCACCCACCTATCTGTGGGTGTGATGTCAGTTGGCTTCCCTGGGAATCTATGCTTCTGGGGCTGCTCTCTGCATTTGATCTTGCTGCTCTAGTGTCCTGGAGAGCAGTCTAAGAAAACAGATGCATAAAAGCCCGGGAAGACATCATGAAGCAGTTGATATGTTGTTTTCATCTTCAAGAAAATCTTTGGACTCTCTGTTGTGCACCAAACAATACTGAGTACCAATGGTCTACAAGACATTGCCCTTTTTCTCAAACTGCTCACAGTTTTATGAGTACAACAATAGTTTTAGTAATATGTTATATATATATTTATATCTATATGTATATGTATATCTATATATATCTATATATATATTTATATCTATATATATTTATATCTATATATATTTATATATTTACATATTTATACCTATATATATATTTATATCTATTTATATATGTCTATATATATTTATATCTATATTTATATAGATATTTCTATCTATTTACATATATTTCTATCTATATGTTTATATATTCTATCTATGTATATTATATATGTCTATATATATTTATATCTATATTTATATCTATATATATTTATATAGATATACTTAT